>DWQK01004688.1:0-10213 GCA_018231225.1 Noctuana stator
GTTGCTACTCATGAGGACGAAGATGGTCGCCTCAACTATTGTATCCGGCAACAACCCTCCTCAACCGAAACACAAGTACTTGCTTCACGTTGGGTTATGAGGGCAGCGTTGGTTCCTCCCTGGACTAACTTTATAACCTCTAGAACCTACTAATGGTGTTCATAATTATCATTAATCCACTGCAAATTATGAAAAAGTTTAAGCTGTGGGTCAAAGAAAGGTTCAAAAAGGAATTCAACGTTACTTCACAAGTATTTGTATTAAGTTAAGTACTTTTAATAAGTTATAAGTTTTTTTGTTACTAAAAATACTGAGTCTGGTTACTTGAAATAAACTTATCCAATTGATAACCCTTGTGGTGTAGTGGTTACCACGCCAGTCCACTATCCAAAGGGTCCCGGTTTCGAGCCCCGGCGGGGCATAAATTTAAATTATGATTTCTGTTACTAGTCTGAGTATTTATCTTTCAGGTGTCCATGGCACCCGCGACACAGGGAATCCTATTGTGGTTGTGAGTGTGAAGCGTTAATTATTTTATTTATTTATTTATTATTATGTTACGCGTTACTCGCTGACCGTCAAACATCACCCTTACATCTGTTTGTTCGTCTTACTATTGCCAAGAAAAGTTTATCTCTCTCTGCTATTAAACTTTATTTATTGAATTATTGTGTGTAGGTGTCTGTTTGTTGAAATAACTGAATCGCGGTGTGTGCAGAACTAAGGAGGGAAAATAAGTTTAGTATTTGAGTGTAATTGAATCGGTTCAAAAGTTCGTTGAAATGTTTGAACCAAATTTGAAAGTATTAAGTATCAGAAAAGTGTATTCTATTGAAAATCCTACTAATATTATAAACGCGAAAGTTTGTTAGTATGGATGGAAGGATGTTTGTTACTCTTTCACGCAAAACTACTGAATGGATTTAAATGAAACTTTACAATAATATAGCTTATACATCAGAATAACACATAGGCTACAATTTATAAAGATGTGCGAAATACTAATCCTGCGCAGATGAAGTCGCGAGCACCACCTAGTACTATAATAATTTTAATATAATAAGTAGATACTTATTATTAATAAGAATAAACAAGGACTCCAAAATAGTTTAAATTCAATAACTCCCGTCCAATATATCAAAATCTTACACAAGTGTTCAAGAGGAAATGTTAAAGGTTGATATTTGAGTCATCAATACTTACGGCTGTGCGAAAGAGGCTCTAGCGATCTTGATAGATAGCGTCAATAATCGCCAAATCCATTCACTAAACTACCCTCACTAACAATGGGCTTTGGGGCCTTCTCGTGCTTCAATATGATCAGTTAAATCTTACGTCACGACATGACAAAGTCTATCTATCTATACTTATAATATAACTAGCGACACGCCCCGCCACAAACCACGCCAAAAACGGTGAACGTTTATGCATATATAGGTACATATAGTTTCTCTTAAAGTTCTCAAATGACATGTGAAGTTCACTAACGTACGCTTGACCAGCGTGGTGCATTATCACCTAAACTCTTCTCATATTTGAAAGAACATCCGTGCCCAGGAGTGGGACTGTGAAGAGTTGATGATGAATACAGACCCAACTGCCATATATCCCAATTGTATCTGAATAGGAGTCTAAAGTCCTTCTACAGGCTATATATGCTAATTGCACGTATAAATTTCTATTTATACATAACATTACCTGCACGTTCAAACGCTTACCTATATAGCACCCATAAATTCCTAGTATACCGTATTGATTGCTCAATTTGTTTACGTCGTTCATGTGCAAACATAGCCGCGTGACATGCATAACTACGTAATGACTAGAATATGGAAACACTGACGCAATTTGTGTATAGAGTCACAGTTTGATTATAATTACGATAAAGGTATACCGTTATAACCTACCTATGTCTACTATATTTTGGGTCAATTATCTCAACAGAATTCCTGTAAAAGGTTATTTTCTAATAAATAGCCAATGTGGTTTATGAGTAGCAATCGAGCATGCAGGCTATTGGTCACCTAATGTTACATAGTCTCTGCCGTGTACATTTATGTTCATCCTCAAATAGGACATAAGTCCTATCTGAGTATAATAATATGATACTTGCGGAACGGTTACTTTATGACGGGAACGACGGTACCTGCCCGGGAGAACTTTATATGCTTATAACATATAACATGTTCTAAGTGTAATATAAAATCTTAGAAAAATCATGAAAATACATAGATACATACATTCTGATTCCAAATAAAATTCATTACATGCAAAGTGAAGACTAGGTATCCAATTTCGTCTTTTAATTGGCAAAGATTTTTCCCGACACTCTTTATCGTGGTAAAGAAAACGAAATATTAAAATGCAATCGCAATCAAAATCTTAATCAGGTAAATGTCGACAACACCAGGCGAAATGGCTTGGCCTTTAATCTAAATGCTAATCTATATTATGAGTGGTGCTGTCTCGCTGTATATTAATAGAAAAATCTATTAGGAGAGTTGGCACAAAGCTATTATCATGCTATTATATTGTGACCAAAGGCGGACCCACTAGAATTAGGTTAAGTCGATACTCTGACACACTAGCGGGCAACCCCAATAACTTTTCCCATGGAAGCCAAGAAAAAGCCGATCGAGTCGAATCTACAGACTACGTCGCGATTGTATTCAATGTTTTATTAACAACTAAAGTTGGAACACGTTCAACTCGACCTATATACGAGTAACAACCTGTTAGGCTAGCGTTTAGTTAATGCTATGGTCCATAGATATGATTAAATACTCACGGATTATATTTCGGTGACTGAGTTTAAAGCGCGTAAGTTGAGAGGACTTCAGGGCCTACCAAAAGACCGTACAGGCAACTTACGATCTTCGTCGATTTTTTGGTCAGAGTCAAGTCGTATTTGGCAATTTAACTTAAGTATATTATAGATTGCGTTATTGCGCATTATAAATTGCGTTGTAAAATAATAAAATTTGCAATTTTTTGTTTATAATAAAACCGTTTAAAAAAAGTTGTTCGTAATAAATGTTGTATTGAAACTAAGTTTCTGTTGTTACTCGTACTAACTGAACATAGTTAGACACAAGATGCAGGGAATGGGTTGTAAACTAGGTCAACCTCTTGGCCTAAATCTTTTTGATACTGACAAAACAGTGAGCTGCTGCCAGTTCGGCGTTGCTTGTTTCAAATAATAATTTCATTAGTGCTCTGACATAAAGTCATTTGAATGAACTATGAAAAAGTTTCTAATTTATACTATGAAGAGAATATTCTTTATTCATAGGACTTTTTAAATACATAAATTAGGCAGTATTATCTATACATATTTGCTTTACAATAGTAGGTGTAAAGTAAATTATCACTAGGAACTTATTGTGAGTTATAAAAACCTTTAGTTTCTTTTCTGATACTGGTTACTGCAAAAGGGAAAACATTTTACAAGACTGTTCATTTAAGGATTTTGTCTATAAAAACATGAAAACTAACAAATTCTGTTTTAAGCAATATTTCCTGTTACAAAATTGTTACTGTTTTTTTAAATTGTTGCTTTAATTTTAATTTACTATCTAACTCAAACTAAATTGAAAACAATTAGAAAAAAAAATTATTTTAAATTTCCTGCATAATTTCATTTGTGAACAAGAATAAATAGTCCATTTGGGAGCTCTTAATAAACTTTCGGAAAATTGTTTATATTACGAACTATCAAATCTATAATAACTTATATATAACTAGTGAAAATATTTGGAGAACCCTTTCGAAGCCCAGGGTTATTGTTGTTGAAAGGTTCTATTAAAATTAACAGAGCCTCCAGCGCTTCATTGTTATTTTATCAGAAATTTAGAACAATTATACCAGCATTTGAGAGTCCAAAACTACTGATTCAGTCAATCATTTCGCGGATGTCTTCTGTTTATTCATTGAATGTAAAGGATTGCGAAAAAGAAGGCTACACAGAGTTTAGGGAAGGCCGGTGTGCTTTTGATTTGACGCTAGAAGTATTAATTTTGGAGATACTAACCAGCAAATTGGTGTTGCACATTGTGTTTTGGAAGAGAAGCACAGTTTCCGGGGGACACAATATGATACGACCAATTTAGTTTTTAGGGGTATCAACGTACATTGGCGTCCTGAGCCATGTGCTCCACACTATATCTATCATATTGTTGCTGAAATAGAGTATTTTACATCATTACAGGAGTTAGTTTTTGATTTACCTCCGGATGTATCATATTTCGCAATAGGTCGTGTAACTATTTGAAGATATAGTAGTAATGTTACAGTTACAGTAGAAATGTTAGATACTACTAATTGATAACTATCATACAATACAAAGTGGAAAAAGACAGCGTCGCTCTATCATTAAAAATGCTCTTAAGAAAACTAGAGGTCTGTTTAAATGTTTATTCTATGAGATGAGCAGATTTCTGTGGCTAATATAAGATAATGTTTGGCAGTAGATAGGATGAAAAGCAATTACGGTACGTCGCATAAGTAGCGCTCTGTCGCCTCCAGCGTTGGATATTGATTGTGTTTTAAACGACAAGATATCCCACCGTCTTCGCAGACGCCTCGTCTCCCAGTTAATCAATCAACTTACCGCCTAAATAAATTTGCCGCTTTATTGCCAATTTTATCGTATCCGTATACATGATGCACTCCCTAGTTTTATATAGGTATAGAATTATATATATTTAAGGTATACTATACATAGTATACATAATAAACCTACTTAATCATGTAATGTTGTTTAAAACGTTGGTTCAAATAAAGAAACCCTTATTAAAGATGAAATAAGTGAGAGATGGGAAATAATATCTATTTATATCTGTCGTTAAAATAAACCCAGAAACTTTTAACGTCCATTAACCTATTAACAGTTATATGTATGGGCACATATGTCACCGTTAAAATATTGGACAACAATTGCAAGATGTCAATCTAATCTAATTTATGGTTATCCAATTAATTGCGACCTCGAGCGTTGGTGCAATTTGTAATTAATTAATGGATGGTATTAATTATTATTAATGCACAATTTCAATCATTAGTTGAACACATGCGGCAGCCAGAATTCAATAAGGTGATTTAAATGATTTTATTGCAAAAAGAAGTGCAAAACATACAAAACATTATAGATTCGAGCATAATAACGTCGACTATACTAGCTGTTATTACATCTCATATGAAACTTGGTCTAATCTGCGGAATAATTAAATATTCTCGTTCGGACAAAGATAATTCAACCTTTTGGCGTCCAAATAGAATCGATTGTGCCTCCACAAAGACAAATCCAATCGGCATGGCAACTACATATTTCGAACCCTCGATAGGTAGAGGTTCTCATATTATTGCTGAACAAAAGGTTGCCCAATCCTTTGATTTTCCCTCTCGTTATCAATAAAGAAATCCAATTTTCGGCGAGTCACCGTCAAGTTGCCGCCGTCGACAGTAAGAAAACTGACACATCATTACGTGACTGAGCCTTCTGTACCTTGGAGATTATAATTTTATATCGGGACTTTCCGCTTCGCCTACGACTTTTACCTAAAAGTTCAATGCGATTTAGGGTGAAATTAAATTCTCAGCAAAAAGATTTATTTGACGAAATATGGACATGGTACAACGTGTTATAATAACTTGTAGGTTGTAAAGTTAGTAAACCATATTTACCTTTGCATGTGTCTGATTAAATTCTTAAACATCAATAAAATTCAAAAAAGTAAACTTAAATAAACTCTATGTACCTCTATAAATATTTCTGTATATATACATTACATAGAGGTACGTAATTTAACATATTTTTTAGGTTTGGTGCCTAATCGCTCCTACTACAAAATTTCACCATGAGCGCCATGGCTTTCTTTACCAGTCACCCTTCCCTTCAAAGAATGGGCCACACTAGGGGCCACAAAGCTTACAAAAAGTGTAACTTAAGTAATAGGGAAAAAAAAACAAATAAATAGGTATACAATATAAATAACAGACGACGGCACTGCATTAGTTTACACGTGATTCATAATACACAGTCATTCGTGGACATTTTACACTCACCGCTGGCAACCCTGCAAGTACGACCGTTATACAAATGTGACAGCGAGGAACACTGGTGCCAAACTTTTTTCATTTACGTATAAAAATCGCCCCACCGTTCGGCAAATAGCTTTGCCTATTTGCGTAACAAACACTTTTTTTAGTTTTCTCACATAGAATTTCTTGTACAAAGCAAAGTTTTTTATGTCATTTATTATTGGGATATTTTTCGTTAGTGTCATTTTTTTTATAACTTTGTCAGATTATTTGATGGCAGTCCAAGTCCAGAAGGGGTTGGATTGATAGTCTAACTATCATGTTATTATCTACCTTCTATATCTATAAATAGAAATAGCGCATCACGTGTTTGTTCGGGTTAAACAACTTAACCAATTTGTATGGAATTTGGCAAATTCATAATAAATAAGACAATTTTCCATATCGTCATAAAGTTGTAATCATCTGCAATCTTGTTGTCTTAAGAAAGACATTTAAATATTCCCTCTGCTTAACGATAAGAGCTTTTATATGAAACAAGAATAAATAATTCGTATTTCGTAAAAGACTTTGATGGATGATCTAAATGAATTCAATTTTCGTTTCCACTCTATGGCCGCTTTACATCATTTATTTGGGAGTAGATAAATGAATAAGATTGTTATTTTCATAGTTTGGATTAAATAAGGCCGGTATCTCCCTATATAATTGTTTTTAAGACTAAAATAATATTAACTTGTTCTAAAAATAACCTAATTAGACAACCTAACTAAAACTAAAAAAACCTCATTAGAATTTCACGTGTCACCTATTTTAACCAATGAGATACAAGATTTCTCTTGACGAGATTGGTTGTCCGTTAACTGTCTTGGCATTATGTTTATAAAAAACCTACAGCTATCTACGCAGGTACCCACTAAGTACCAACAAGTAATGTCATGATAACGCGTAACAATAGGTTTCAATTACTGCCATCCTTTATTCCTTATCTTCGTAATTGTTACGATATTACTCCGCCCTATCTCGTTGTATTATGTCGAGATCTAAATTGCTTTTTTCTCGTGTATTAAAGCAGTGGCTTCGACCTACGGCTTATTCAAAGGCAACCTTTGCCTTAGAGCGGTTTTCCGCCCAAGCTCTTTGCGTCTCCAGCTACGGAAAATAAAAAACAAACCGCTAAACAGCCTGCTATAATATAATTTTATATAACCTACAGTTATATGAAAAAGAGTAAGGTACAAGTTTCATTGCTTAAGAAGATGTTCGCTGAAAATTATTATAAGTTTATTATAAACAAATATGTACTCGTATAACTAAAAATAGTTTATTGTTTTTAGGTTTAAAGGATTTACATATTTTAGAGTCGTGCCTCGATTATTATGCTATAGAAAGAATAACTGCTTTTGTGCAATGAATTGTGGCAAAATCGTTTCAGTAGCATAATATAGTTCTGACATACGAGTAAGTAATGCTGCTGGCACATTACTACATTATTTTGAATCAATTTCTTTTTGAATTAGATTAAACTTTTTTTAATTACCTTTTTACTTCAAGTTCTTATTTATGTCTTAGTTGGTTTACTCACTAAGCCAATATTATGCTTTCACTCTACTTTTATTTATTAGTTACTCAAAGCTAGCAGTAGTAGAAAGTAGATAGTAGAAGTAAATCCTTAGCCAGGTTTATAACTCTGTTTTCGTTACGCGAAGAAGAATTATATTATCTCTCCCTTCATACAAAGTTGTGATTTCCCGAAGATTATATAGCGTGGGATTGCTCAATTTACGATGTTATTTACCGTTGGCGGGGCTGCCTTGGAACCAAATGAGTCTTTGGAATTGTTTTTATTCATTCTCTAAAATTAAATGATTATTTTCAATGCGGCGGTGTACGAAAATCTAATGTTAAGCTTAAAATGATAATGTAGACCGGAGGTATCTTAAAGAAATTGGTACTTTTAAAGAATTCCTCATTTATTTGCAATTCAATTAGAATATCGACATGTAATAGGCTTAAACTATACTGCATAATTTGTTAATAATCTGTAATGAATACACTTGACTTCAAAGGAGTGCCGATAGTTTTTTCCGCCGGCTTTTTTTCTCCCGGCCTAGGTTAGCCAAAAGGGCGCTTAAAACCCATGTACCGTATTATTTGACGTTTATTCAATGTATACGTGTACCTTATGATGAATAAAAAATTTTGACTTGTGTCTTTGACTTTACTTTTCATACAATGGCTCGGAAAATTTACAATCCCACTAATTTATATCTTGTGTGTCATAAAGCTTAAAATGTTAAAAGGAAAATGTCAGTAAACTTATTGCTTCGTATAAATCTGATCGCTCCCCGGCAGTGATCTGCTACGATCCTTGTCATTACGCGAGACAGCTAACATTAATCTCCAGAACAAATATAACAAGTTGTCAGGGAACAGACACACTGAGCTTAGAAGGAATTAAAAGAATTATGTACTTCGCTATAAGAAAATATTGTTGTGCGTGAATGAATTTGCTGTGATGTCCTTCAACATGACATGTCATAACGGTTTGTCGTATTATAAATTTTTATTTTATCAAAATAATTTAAAATCTTAATTAAAATAAATACTAGTGCAAAACATTAGTATGTAAGGTTTCATTAAATAAATATACATTACTTTAGGGATTTTAACCTTAATGCTTAATGCCTATTACATTAAAACTTATGTTAAGTAAATATGTCTATAAAGAAAGATGATAAAGACTTCTACATACAAAAAGTCTTTAAGTTATGTGTGACCACGCCCTTATCTCACAACATCCACTGAAATAATACCGATAAGCATTAGTGTTTCAGAGCGACTAATTGATGAAAGCGAAATATTATTCGTTCTTGTACCTACATACGTGTAGGTATCATAATATATCAATCTACTGTGTATTACTGTTTAGTGGAAATTTCCCTGATACAGATAATTTGATCCCAAATAAAAAATGTAAATTTTATATCATTATGGAAGCTTGAGTCAACAAAACGCTTGAGTAGTCTTTGCAAGAAAATAAACATTAAGTTTTAAAACGAAGCCTTTGGAAATAATATCTGTTTTCTTTATGTAGTTTTTTAAATCGTAAATAACATTATACGCGTAGAAAAAATAAACAAACCATAACAAATAAACAAATATGATTCTTTTGAAGTCTCAATAACTGAATTTAAAATTTGGTACGCCCAGCACCACCACCACCCATAAAAAAAATGCAGGCAACAACATGTGAGGTATCCTAAAAAAAATGAAAATGTTAATTCCAAAAGTGAATTGGAAGTTTAATATCTAGCGTGAAACTTGCCCTATATTACAAAGCGAACTATATTGTAGGAAGAGGAAATATTTAGTCAATTTAAAGGGTAATGAAATCCTCCACCGATTTTTATATGGGAGTAATACGAACGTTTGAAATTTATTGCGAGTGGCTTTGGCCTCGACATCGTATGCTCTAACAATTGAGCTGATATATTATGTACATACATAGGAATAAAATAGAATACGATTGTACTTTTGGAATTGAACGCTATAAATTACTGAGAAAACAATTGCACTGGCCACATTATGCACTCTCAATGTTATTTCACGCGATACTTCCAACTATGCGGATAGTAGGTCACGAAAAACCATTGAAATATTGAAAGCGCTTTGACAATTAGAATGTACCTACAAGTTTTACTAAATAAATAATGTACCTATTTAGTATTTATATATTTCATGGGTACCAATGGGTACATTTTAGTAGCTATTTAGCTTCCTGGCTGGCTATCAATGAAAAGATACTGGGATTTTTCCTTGATATGCAAAAGTCACTGTAAATATCCGATTTACCCAAAATTTGATACGATGACAAGGACACGGCGTGGGGTTACTTGGCGGGTGCTTTTTATGCACATATATAATGCCATAGGGATGAAAGCTAGTAAAAATAACGCGAAAAATATTCACATAATAAATAACGTCGCATGGAAGCAACATTAAAGATACTGTTACCCTCTGCAGAACGCAAAACAAAAATTCTTAAAGTTTTGTACGGAATGCCGGTCTTCCCTATATTACCCCATGTTATCCCCTATGTTATTACTAGTTGACCTGGCGAACTTCGTACCGCCTAAGAACCAGTAAATGTTGTGTTAACTTATTAGCTTCA
>DWQK01004689.1:0-10213 GCA_018231225.1 Noctuana stator
TCCGACTTGCAGTTCCAGAGATTAGCGCGTTCAAACAAACAAACAAACTCTTCAGCTTTATATATTAGTATAGATTTGTAGTGAATATTTTGGTTGATATATAAAATAAGTTTTTCAAAATAAATTATTTGCCTAGCCTCTGCTTTGCTAGTTGTTACCGAGGTCTAATAGTTATATAACAAAATATCTTTCATCAAAATCCGTCCAGTAGTTTTTGCGTGAAAACCGGACAACAGACAGAACTAAACTCTTCTACAGTTTTATTATATGTAATAGAAAAATAGATAAAATAATAGATATGTTAATAGAATAATAGATAAAATAGGTAAAATAAAGGTTATAAATAAAAGATAATAGATGTTACGGGTAGGTATATTTATTGATGTTTGGAAAATTTTTACTTTATTCTAAATGTTTGCATTAACATCTCGAACAGCCCTCATACAAAACACTTTCATATGCACATAATGCAAATATTGATAAAACGGCGCCCTTCTATTTACTTTCGTGTTACGAAAATGGATAAGTCGTCTGATACTTTTCGTCTATATGTTTTGTGTAACGTTTGAATAGCGTCATATTTCTTTTTTATCTGTCAGAATCGAGATGTATTCCTAATAGCATCACTTTATACAATTCGTAAATATTTATTCTGTGAAAAGGTAAGTTAATGTAGGTAAACGTGTGCAATATGTAAAGATCTACGAAATATGTTGTTTTTATATTACAATTGCTTTGCCCTTTTTTATGGCCCAATACTGGGACTCACAAACGGAGGTGGCCTAAAGTGTACACTACCTTGTTGAAGTATACAATAATTTCAAATTCGAATTGATGGAAAAACGGGTTAGTAGCCAACACTTATCGGATGTTGTCAAAACGTCCAAAACCCTCCGACAAGGTTTAACGACTGTTACTATTGATGACAGCTAGGACCAACAGCTTACTTAGTAGCACTTCATACACGCAAGAGCGCATGAAATTCGCCTATCCGAGTAGCGACCACGTCCGAGTTTGCTTATCTTGTGAGTTTGGCTTCAGTCCATTATAACAGTGGGTAATTATATTTTAGTACTTATATTTGTAGCTTCAAAATATTTTACACAATTAGTAATTATTAATTACACACAACAATGTAACACAAACCTATTTTCGGCCCGGAATGCCATTTGCCTAATAGCTCCAGCGCAGACTATTAAATGTTCATGAGAGCTCGTAACAGCGCGAAGTGCTAGTAACGTGTTTATATTTTGCCATATTTTGCTACCAGTTCACATATTATGTGTGTAGGGTTACCAGCATGGTGAATTAAATGTAGGAATGGGGAAATAATAATACTAATAAAAATAACGCTTCATACTCACAGCCCCACACTAGGATTCCCTGTGTCGTGGGAGCCATGGACAAATACACAAACACCCAGACCGGTAACAGAAATCTGAATTAGCCATTTAAATTTCTACCCCGCCGGAACCCTTCGAACGGTGGACTGGCGTGGTAAACACTACACTATACAGGTTGTCAATATTTTTATTGTACGATAGACGTATGTGGTGTAATTTTTACCATACCGGATAGTTATTCAGAGAGTTCTGGCTTCGGTTCGATATTGAATTTCTGTTACCAGTTTTCACTGTTTATGTTAACTTACTTGAGGTCAAAACAATTGTGTCAAAGCTATACGCTAAAGGACCGACTTTAAGATTCAGTTTAGGTCAAAAGTTAATTGCTCTAATGAGTTATTTATTCTTAGTAACTGCTAGATTGTAGTATAGTAAGAGTCTATGTACCAAGAAAAATGGACCTAATATTGACAATTCTGACTTTTTTTCAGATAAAAAGACAGTCCGGTATAACCCATGGTCACACTGATTCAACTATTTCTGTATGATACATTATGTCCCCTCCATAGGGGAGGCGAGCACACCATAAAGAATCCTTTCGTGGAAAATGGATTTGTGAAAGTTTTCGCATGAAATAATATTTGAATTTGTAATTCTGACGTGGCACAGCTGAAGACGGATGTTTTGTAGAAAGAGAAAAAAACATTCAAAGTGCTTCGCAGGAGTTCAAATGGAATTCTAAAAGGATCTCTTTGCGCTCTTTGTATATGCTCCTTTCTTTAGTACTCGTCTTATAATTGTATGTAAGTACATGAAAACGTTTGTGTAAGTAAATGGTAACAAAGAGCCACCGTACTGTACTACCTTTTACTTTTTCTACTGTTTACCTCGTGGTATACAATTAGAGTACCTATTTATGAATAAAATAATAAATAAATACAGTAAAGGAAATTTCTACCTAGATACACTGCGACTGAATCGCGTTAACTCACGGTAGAAATCGTATATTGGGGGCAATTTAGTCTCCCCTTACTATCTCAAAAATCTGTAACCCATGTACATGAGTTTTTTACGATCTTTGGGACTAAATTTGATTGGGTTTAGCTACTCATCATCATCAGGTATGGAGTGAACCCATCTCCGTAACCCCAAATAACGATAATCTAAAATAAAAAATTCTACGAAGATTCATGTCACGGCATAAATCCAATATTAGTTCCGTGTTCAAGATAGCTTCTGTACAATTAATTCTGAAGGTGAACCTAATAAATCTGACACGAAAGCTAAATAAAACATCTCCCAAGTCGAATCCAATAAAAAAGTCTGCATAACACCGCACGGGGCTCTATCTCCGAACATATGGAAATTAATGTTACCTTCTCTTACAATATCTTACAGAAGTCAAAACAAATTGCACGGAAGATCCCTCGGGTCGACGACCTCGGCTCACCCTCGCCGCTCCTATAATGTAAGCACCCCGTGATAAAAGGTCAAAGCCATAAGGCACGCATGGAGGAAAACTTTTTGAAATCAATTGGTAAGCATGATTTTGAAACGTTGTTATCTAATTGGTAGTATTAACGTAGATTTTCCCCGAACAGTAGAATCATTCATTAGTAAATTGACGTATTTTAAATGTATGTAACATCTCATATCACTCGGCCACGTGGTAAACGTATTGTCAAGACCTAAAAATACTTTTGCCAGGTGGCACAAGCTTTACATAATCTGAAAAAACTTACTGTTATTTCCCTATTACAAGGAATACGTTGTAGACGACGATTATCAAAAGAAAAGAATTGAAAAGAACATAACCTTTACAACTTCACATTCAAATAACCGACAACATACAATTTCCTGTAGCTTAACTTCAAAATATCCTCAGAAACCTGTGCCTATAACTTTTTATAATGTTTATAAACAGCCTTATCGCGATGCCTATTTGGGGGTTTTATGCAGAAATAATAAAAATGAAATAACATCTTTGCAATATTGTCAAACATAGCGCACGTCGGGTTCAAGTTTACGACCATTTTAACGACACGTACGTAATATGCTTTATTTATCTTTCGCGTATCAGTTCATGTATTGTCATACTTTATGTTACGCGTGTCCCTACGTGATACGTACGAGATTGATTTCAAGATATCTTTATTTTCAACAAACTTCAAAGAAAGAGGAGGTTCTCAATTCGATTGAATTTTTCATGTTTGTCACCTCATAGCTTTTGACTGGGTAAACAGATTTTGATGGTACATTTTTTATTTGAAAGCTGGTGCTTTACGTGTGACCATTTGAATTTGATCCAGTTCTCACAATGGCATCCATGAGAAATACGTAGAAGTCTTACCTTGAAAATTTTCATTAAGTATTTAGCACAACAATATTGTAGTCGGTTGTTTTCTTAACGCGAGTTATAATTATTATTGTCTCCATTTACATTAAGAGAAAGATGAGTATTTATGAGGGTAGCTTATATGCTATCCAGATGAGCTGTACAAGTTCTTCCACCTATAAAACCTGGCGGTTGCTGTTAAGTCAAGTAAATGTTCTTCTATCATGTTCCGTTCTATATATTTTTAAATCTTTGTAAAATATACCTAATCAATTACTCTAAGCTAGCATTCACTACGGAGGATATATTCTATATGCATAAAAGATAGTTTTGCGATAATATTTTTTCCAATGCAGCGTTCCAAAGAACTGGCTTCGGTTTACAGCAGATTCAACTTTTTTGCACAACAATTTTATAGCAATACGCGATCGACGTGATATGAGAATATAAATTACAACTATCAGTTTTGTGGTGTATTACCTATGAAATGGATATAAAATGCGTTATCTATTGGGGACTGAGAATGGAAAAAACAATAAAACATATCTGATTGTTTCAATAAAATAACCAGTATTTACGGCTCGTTGGGGACTTTATGCGTTTTAGGTTTGGGCGACAATAAAATTATACATCTGTTTTGTCCAAAATAAAGCTTAGTTGCGGTTAACGGCTGTGAATTTATTATGCTGTAACAAATCGTGAAATTTTATTGGAGTTTGTCCTATAATTGTTTCAGCTTTATGAATATATGATTTATAGGTGTATTAGCTATTAATATTTTATATGCGGACTAATTTCAGGGCAGTACGTAGACCTAGATAGATTAGTCTGTAGGATCAATTTATTATTTAAGGGTGGGCATCTAAGTATACTTTGGTTATACTGCCATAATTGAGAATTTTGTAGAATAAAGAACCTAATTATTATAGAACGAAAGACAGATGTATCTATAAGTTATTGGCGTTCTCTGAAAAGTTACATCAAATAATATCAAATTGATAAAACTTAAATGTTAAAAAAGCATAGAACCTAACTTTGACAAGAAACTGCAACTATGATATATTATGGCAAAAAACCAAACCATATCTAAATCAGTTCAGTTCATTAAGTAACAAATTTATATCATTCAATAATGACTTATGGTTGGTATGTTTCAAGTAAAGATGAATATATTGATGTAGGTATCATTTGTCAAATTTAGTCAAAAAAGGAAAAATAGGAAAAGGAAAAAATTGATACCTTGTCTACCACACATTTTAAGCGCCAGAAGGTGCCACTAACTCCCTTTTAAAAATAAGCTTCTCTTTTTAAATACCTGTGAGAAATAAATTATTCCTAAAAAGTTTGCACCATGTATACTTACATACATGAAGCTACCTAACACCAAAACTGCGAGATAAGTCGAATGCGAGCGCATAAATAATATCTGCTTTATCATTTTCACACTCGGTAACCCGCGGATGCGGTCGCTCGGAGTCGACCAGTCAGGAACACAGCATTGTACGTCAGTCCAAGATCGAAGCCGTCCTCTGAGGCGCCGCGGTGCGTCCGACGGTTATTTAAAGCTTCATTGTGCCATTGACCACTCAACCGAGATTTGACTGTTGATAAGTCCGAGTGTTACGACTGATGGGGGTAATGTGACACCCGATTTTAAAGGTCTCGATTTGAATAATGGGTGAGAGTTACGGCTGTTTTGATTCAGCTGATTAGTAGAGATATAATTTTGTTGAATATTTTGTTTTTATGTGTTCTATTATTAAAGGTTTCGTGGGTGTCTTCACACATTTTTATTTGTACTTAGAAAAGATTGAAATCATCGTAAATATTCACTGGATTGTCCGTTTAGTGTTAAGCTTACCATTGGTCCTATTGTATAAGGTCTTCTCAATCGTCAAGTCGCGATAGATGAATGACTGTAAGAGATGTTCAAGTTAAGCGGTTCGTTTTTTAAAAATCTCTTAACCAATCTACCTATCACAGAATAATGAGCTAAAATTCAATCTTAAAACTGTGTTTGACCATGGGATTATGACAAGTAACCATATCTAAATATAAAAACTATAAACATGTTACTTCAAAATAAATTACGCAGTAAATTTAAAACTAAAAGCAAACCGGTAGAAAGCAATTATGCGGGCCATCAAAGTAATTAACATTCTCTTAAAACATTAATCACAAAACGTCTTTTGGAATCCCATAGACGTAAATAAAATTTCTTAAGTATATTGGTCAAAAGCAACACAATCGAAATACAATTTGTAATGATTGCTTAACATTCAATTTACTGAATCCATGACGCCCGAAGAATCTATTTAAAACCTCTCGTCGACAGTCTTTAGTGTCAAATTATGCGGCAAAACACGTCATCACCACCGAATTGATTTTACCGGCCCATTCATCAATCTCTTTGACTTATTGATTGATGATTGTGCGTACTATTGACGGAGAGTAATTAAAAAAAGCCACGCACTGACAAATAAAGAAAAACCTAATTACAACTGCTAAGCCATAACGGAGTGTATTGCTCTGAGATGAAAAATGAGAATCGCGTGCACAAATTTGTCAGATTGTATACATTTTAAACATTATACTCTCACACATAATACTTCTTGGTGCGCGAACGACCGCATTGAAATGAGCTGCGTTTGCATTGAAGAGTACTTGAGTTGAGCGTTTGTTGTTGGAAACTGGGAAGCATGAGAGGTCTCGATAAATTGGTCGTGTTGGAGGCAGCCGAGTCAAATTATTTTATTATCAAATGTACAATCGCAACTCGTCCGCGCCATTTTGTCGTGACAGGTTATTTATTTTGTTCCAATGCTATTTCTATGGTATGGTATGAGCTCGATTGAAAACGGGAGTTAGGTAATTTATTGGGAAACATTCACTTGATTGATGTCCAGTAGCTCCTACGATAGAGTTTTGCGTAAGTGAACGGATTCATTGCTACAGAAGTACAATGTCTCATAAACAGGTATTGATTCATAGCTAACAAAGAACATTAATTAAAAAATTTAGTCAGACAAACGTATTGAAATTGTTTTAGTACCGCACTTGGCCAGCCAGGTCGTGGACTTTCTTGGTGAAGTTCTCGTACCTATCGAGAACTTCATGGAGAACTTGATGCAGTTTTGCTCGGGTTTTTCTTCGTCAATAACTTTATTACGCATATAACTTCAAATTTAATGTTAGTTGCTTGAGGGGATCAAACCCTGACCTACCCGGACGTTAAACCAAATTCAACCAAATTTAGCATAGAAAATGCAGCTATAAACCTGAAGTCAGTCAGTTTTACCTTATTCAATTAATCGCTATTACAATGACCGCATTCTAACAAGAATCCTGTTGTTGCGAAACTATTACGATAGATGGCGCAACAAGATTACAAGTATTACAACACAAGTGCTTGTCACATAAATATGACTAGACTAGAAAGCGGACTTAGAAACCTTTATCTACTATATTTAAACAAAATACGTAGCATAGCGGAAATTGTGACAATAATCACATCTCAATATGAATCCGAAGTGACCTTCAACTGACCGTTGGGCAGAAAAAGGCTGATACTTTACTTTTAATGGTTCATATATCATAAGATCTGTGACAGAGCCCTCGTAGGCGTAGGCTTACTCAGAAAATATTGTGCCGCTTTTAAAACTTATAAGTACCTATCGTTAGGTACTTCGTAATGGTAAAAAAAATTTCTTTCTTACTAGCCGTTTCTGCTCGCGACTTCTATGTGTGGAAGTAAATTCAGTATGGAGGAAAAACATCCGCTTTATTATTATTAAAACCACAATCTTATTTAAATTGTGCATAGTTTTCGAAAGAGCGAAAATTTTGGGTTTAAAAAATTTTTACGCACGGAGTCGGGGCGGGCTTGTATTTTATAATCATCAAGAAAGTATATATCACATAATATGTATTCTTTGTCTAAGGTTCTAAATTATTATATAATATATTATGCTTAACTGTTATTTATGTTTGCGGTGTCCACGTTGATAAATACTGTTAATATTAACATCGGTAGCCTTATCACGAATAATAAAGAACTACGTTAAGTAATCGAGTAACGTACTTAATGTCACTTTATTTTTAGTTCTCGATACACCTTCAAAACCCCATACAAAATTTAACTGTTACAACTCGATGACGAATTTATAAAATGTTCGTGATAGGACTACGGGTGGTTTATATAAGTACCACTTACTATTGATAGAGATTACAGACTTACTAAATATCGGATACAAACAGTATAAAAGGAAATTTTTTATTAAAAAGTAAAAGTTAGAAACCGTAGCTTAAGAGGTATTGACTATTATGTTCTTTTAAAATTTATAAAATATCGCAGGTTGCGCGAAGTATTTCGAAGCGAAATTTATAGCAGCATAAAGTTTGGGATGAGTGATTTATGTTGTCTTAGCTTCACGGTCCGTTCCAAGAACCCCGTTCTATTTAGCACATGGGATCCAAAATAAATTATAAGAAAAAAGAAGAACGTCAAGAAGTTTAAATGAAGGATGAAGGTCTTAACTCTGTAGGTACTAATGAGGAAAATTTCTTATTACGTATTCCATCAATCTGTTATCAAATCGAAAGTTTACGAGTTCCATTGTTTATGATATTGAAAACGAAAGAAATTCTTAATTCAAAATTTTTTTTTCATCATCAGGTATTTGCATACACTCGGTGAAGGTTGAATAATACGGTACATCGATTATACTATCGATCATTCATCGATTATTATTAATCGATTATTCATCCATTACACTTATACATAAAAAGCACTGCTGTTTCAGTAACATCAGCTATAGTTAAAAATAATCGTCGTAAGAAAATTCATTTTAAACGTACCAGGCTTAAGAAAAACATGCAAAAAAACGAATACAATAGATTACTTAAGAGAACCACTTAACAAAAGCGACAATTTAAAGAAAAATATAGCTACACGCTGCTAAGCACACGCCCACAAGACATAACGCTTAAGAATAAATGAGAATAGTTTCATAGAGGGACTGGAAAGAGTAAGCAAAGCCGTTAACAAGAAAACGTCATGTGACAACGCAACAGGAGTGACACCGCTGAGGCACCCGGAGATATTACACTTGCTGTGTGTTTCAGGCAATAAGTTTGACTAGAAGTGGCCTCAATTTGTCTAAAAAATAAAATAATAATAATATGTTCTAATAAAATAGGGGAGACAGACATACGAGATATATAACCTCCTTTTTGAAGATTGCTACAGTATTGGAACATAATAATTTTACGAAAAGTAGACAGAATTATTACTTGAAAAGTCAAAAACAGCTGCAAGCAAACTTTTTTGATAGAAATAAAATTGCAAGTTAACAACTAATTTGTAACAATCCGCCAATACGATGTACGATGGTGTATATTTTTTAACATGCACGTAACACCGCCCTCCCTCCCTCATAGAACGCATGCATATGCCAACACAATAAAAAAAAACATACACCAAAATACATACCTACCATCACCCACAAAGACAATTACTCCAACACCCAGACCAGGAACAAATCTAAATGAAAAACAAAGATCTGTAAACTGACTTTCTCAACGTGGTTCTTCTATCTGGACTTTATACAAACCTCAACAACTTTCCAGTTCAGATTGTCTCCTACTCTTTCTTGCAGGTTATTAATGTAGTTTTAAAATGTGCACTCTAAACGACTTTATCTGAGTTAAAACCGCGTTTTGAGTTTGTCTTTGTGCTCGTGACGGAAACATTTAACTTTACTTCATGAGGAATGGTGTAAAGATTACCAGGAATAATGATTTTGCTCTGAATAAAAATAAGTAAATGTTCGCTTCAAAAATCTTTGACTTAAAACTGGCAGACGGCGAATTTAGCTGTGAAACAGGACCGATCCATATCGCGTCTTTCAACGTATAATAAGGCTGCAATTTTTCTATAGTAAATGAGTAACCAACAGACATGCAAGCAACCTGATTTTAAGTAATCCTTAAACTCATGGATACCCACATCCAACCTAGTGAGGTCCTATCTGAGATCATAAATGATTATTGAGATGGTTGCCTTAAATAAAGTGCCTGCGGTATTCTCACGAAATATTTATCTTCACGTATTAATTATATATTATATAGACTACCATGTAACATACTCGTATTATAAGAAATTACCAAGATAATATTTTAAAAAAATTTCTCCATATTACATTTCTTTACCCCCGTTAGAACAACATCCCTAATCATTCATTACCCTCTTGACGTCTTCCACCCAAGTTTTTTCCCTTAAGTGAAATTTATGTGCAAATATTTTGAAAGTCTATACATTAGTTAATGAATGCAGCTCTTGGAAATGTGTACGTAACGTCTTAGCACCCTTATTCTGGTTTGATTCTGGAGGGTGCAATAGAAATAAAACTATTAGTTATTCTAATATATCAGTGATTATTACGTGAAAAATAATTAAAAAAGATTTAAAAACATATACCGTATCCTCATTATTGCTAAAAATGTGTTTCCTTTACAAATATAAAATGGATTTAGT
>DWQK01004690.1:0-10211 GCA_018231225.1 Noctuana stator
TGGACCGTCACCCGCCGGATTGAACGCTAGCACCTACAGTATCACAGTCATCATCATCGACCCATCAATCCAAATTTTTAATTTTTTTGAAATTTATCGATATGGGCGAATTGGAAGCCTATCAAACAGAACAACTAAAGTTTTCGGCGGCTGGCATGATACAAGGATGGCTTTGTAAAGTCGGTAAAACACACAGAACGAGCTTATGTCCCTATGCAAGTTGAATCAGTTGAAAAGGTGTCGATGCCAGAAAATATTTGTTATGAACATCGTACTTAACATCTTTTAAAAATTTAAATAAATATTGGAGGAAGTATACCTATTTATGTGCTAGATATCCATAATATAAAAAAACATCTTAACTTATTTTATGGCAATAAAATCAGGAATAAACAATTTATATAATAATTATATACATGAAAACTTCTCACCTGTATTCGGTACTGGGTGAACTTGTCGAGAAACACCAGAGAGTGAGATGTTGCAGTGGCTGGTACAACTTCAATTTCTTCCTCTACGCGGCGTCCAGGCTCAGGCTCTTCCGGTGACTCGGTCATTAGGTAGAATATCTAAATTGAAAAATAGAAGGATTAATTTTTTGTTTATATATATTAAATTTACTTTGTTTACCCCAAGACATTTGATAAGACAAATATAGCAATAGACTAATTAACTCTAATGAAGCTTGTTGAAACTGGACGATAAATTCATCGACATCTTAAATTACATAAACGCACGCATGCCCTAGGTAAATGTGTAATATTATAGATGGGGGATTAGTACAGTATTATACACGAGGTACCTTATAACCGAGCAGGTCTCCGTTCTGTTGCGCCTGCAGCGGCGGGTGCCAGGTGAGCGCCACCTCGGTGGGCGAGACGGGCTCGGCGGCCACGTCGCGCGGCGGCGCGGTGGGCACGGCCTCGCCCACCCACACCACGCCCGGGGTGCCCGCCGGGCCCGCGCCCTGCGAGTTCACCGCGCACACGCTGATCTCGTAGTTGCGGTCCACCGCCAGCTCTTTCAGTATCACCTCTTCGCTCTGCGTACACAAATACACCCACATTGTATTAAAGCACAGGTCACCATATAAATATATATTAATTTACTTTATCTTCATGCGACTATCATAATATAAGAATTCATAAACTAAGCTTTAAAAAAAACCTAGAAAAGTCAAATATTAATGATACCTTGATGCCAGGCACCTCCTGCTTCATGGTGTGTTGCAGCGAGGAGGGGAAGTCAGTGAGGGGCTGGTAGAGCACGCGGTATCCGCCCGTGTGCGTGTCGCCGCTCCAGTGTTGCTCGCCCAGCGGCGCCCACTGCACGCGCACGCTGCTCGGGGTTATTGGCACTATGTGCAGCCTTTCCACTGCCTTGCTTGGCGCTACAACAACAAATCATCTATAGATACTAGAAGTAGCTTAATTCGTGATCTATTTAAATCGGTTGAGCTATATTTTGCAAAAGTTGTGTATGCAACCATTACAGTTCTATTTAATTTAAATGTTTTAAATTATAACACATAATTGATATAAATTTTATAAGATTCTGTTGTAACTTGTATATTATATAAATTAAATTTGATTATATTAAAGTAACGAAAGTAATTAATAACTGAATATTACCTGCAGGTAAGGTACGAACAGTTTCAGTTGAATTGCTGTATCTACTTGGTCCAATGTCATTTGTAGCTCGGATACGGAATTGGTACCCCGTGTACGGCTTAAGCCCTTCAACAGTATATGAAGTTGCAAAAGGGTCCACACGTTCAGGAAGAGTCTGCCACGTTCCACCTTCTTCCTTTTGCTGCACTGTGTAGTATCTGTTAGAACGAAATAATCATTGTTTTTAAGGAGAAAAATACAATATAGTTCATTGAGTTATGTACTATTTTACATACTACAGGACATCGGGGACGTGTACGATGGCTCGTTTAAGCGCATAGCTCAAATGAAAGGGATGAGTGATCAAATCTACTGAATAATTATTTTTGTTTTTTTATTCTATAGATTGTCAGCAAAAAAATTTTGATCAAACATTTTTAAATATCCATATTTTAGCTGAAATCACTGATTTTACCTGAGTGGTGCATATCCGTCGTCACCCGGCGTCCAGGAAAAGGTGATGTGGTGCGGCTGCAGCAGCGAGCGCGCGACGAGAGGGCGAGCGGGCGGCGCGGGCGCGGCGCGGTTGGCGGTGGTGAGCACGAGCGCGCGCGCCGTGCCGCCCCACCCCAGCCGCGTCTGCGCCGTCACCGAGAACAGGTAGTACCGCTCCGACATAAGCTCCGTCGCCCTGTTTATGACAATACGTGTCTTGTACTCATTCATATACTAAAAAAAACATACATTTACAGTCCCATAAAAATGTTATGTTTTGTAATGTTCTTGGTACACATAGTAAAAAATCTATAGATAAAATACTTCGTAATTGATAAATGTCCGAAATAATAACAATTATAATAATTATAATGTTTTTATAATACTTTTATATTTCTCTATTCCGGCAGACTTTACATCACATTACAGTAGCCTACCTTTTTCTATCAGATTTATGCTAAAGAAAGGCTAAAACGGGATTAATAAATACATAAAAAGTACCTGAAAGTGCGGTCCGACGGAAGAAATTCTCTAGAAAATGTGTGTTGTGACGTGCTATTTAAGTGGTATGTAACTTTGTAGGCGAGAATTTCACCGTTTGGATCCTCCGGAACGTCCCAAATAATCCGTGCTGTTGTAAAAGATACATCCGGGAAAGACACATTTGATGGTGGGCCAGGAGCTGAAAATAAATGGTGGTTAAAACAACAATTTCGATGTACATTATAGTATTTTTAGCAAATATACATACTATCTTCAAAGGTTCTGACTGTAACAGGTGGATCGCTCAATGCCCCATCTCCAAGCCTTGTATATCCCAACACTTGTATTTGATAAACGACATATTTCCGAAGTTCCGTTAGAGTTATCGTATGCGTTAGATTAGAGGTTATCGCTTGACACTGCACTTTCTGGTGCTCGGGTCGAGGTGGGGGGAGGACGGCAGCATAGCATACTTTATATCCTTCGATAAGACCGTTTTGATCTTGTGCTGGAATATCACCCCATAGGACAACAATGGTGGTGGAGGATGTCGCGTTTGCAGACACTTCGACTGGGCCAATTGATGGCACTGTAAAGTTATAAGAAAATAGGTGTTATGTATTGGAAATGTTACAAAGATAAAGGCTATAAAATAAATATAGGAAATCATAAATAAAAAGATGAACTAAAAGGTACCAGATTCTCTCGTTCTTTCTGTTGCTACTGGACTCTCTTCAGAAGTTCCAACTTCGTTAATAGCTGTCATGCGTATTTCATAAACCGACCACTCCTCTAAATTGGCTAAGACATGAGAATTGGCTGTGTGATCTTCGATTACAGCATACAAAGTTTCGTTAGCGCCACTTCGCTTGTATGTAATATTATAGCCTTTTGGATTACCGTACCATTCACTCTGTTGCAGAGGCTGCAATAAATATTCAAAGAAAGGAGGTAAAGAAAAAGGTTATTTGATACATTTCATTAGAGTTACTTCATTACTTATAAATGTAAAGACCATTTTGAATAATGATATCTTTATTTTGACATAAATTCTTTTTAAAGTCTATTTATTTTTAATTTATCATCAATTTAAATTTCTAATGATAATTAGGCTATACTTACAATCCATCTAACACGTAAGTTGTTAGCGCTGACAGCGCGCACGGTCACATTGCGCGGAGGATGTCGGGGCGGGGCTTGTATAGTTTGAAACTCTTTACACGGTTCTGAAGGTGGCGACGATCCCACTATGTTAGTAGCTATTAATCTCAATCGGTAAGTGGTGAAGGGAACCAATCCAGTGACAAGGATTGACTGCGCGTCAGGTGCGTTCACTTCGTAGATTGTAACCCACGATGAGTTACGAGCCGTTTGAGCCTGTTCAAAGTTTTAGTTGAGTGATATAACATGCTATATGTAAATGGAGAGTCTTGTTTTTATCAAAAGATAAAGTTTTTGTATGGTTAAACAATAATTATTTTAAAGACCTGCATAAAATGGCAGACAAATGCGTAATGCGCATATATAGCTGTCACGTGTGCTCACTACTGGGCTAATGATTTTCTGCATACCGAATAATGTAACTACGTTCAAACTTTACTTTTTCTACCGGCCAATCATAGCGAAAAATAGCCGCTGAATTTATTTAAGCGTATGTGTAAGCTTACAAGGAATTAAAACAAATAGTTTTTACCTGCACGGTCCACAGCGAGATGGACGAGTTCCCGTCGAAGCCGGGCGTGAACTGCAGCAGCACGGAGAAGGCGGCGATGTTGGAGAGCGCGAGGTTGCGCGGCGCGCGCGGCAGCACGGGCTCCACGCCCGACTGGATGCCGGCGGCGCGCGCCGCGCCCTCGCCCACGCCGCTCACCGCGCTCACCCAGAACGTGTACGCGGTGCTCGCCTTCACACACACACACACACACAACATAGTATTATATATTTAACTGAAATATTTTAATACATTTATTATCGTAAATTTTTATTATTCCTATAAATGTTTTTGGTGTTATATTGTTACCATATTGTTGATGTTAGTAAATAAATCAATTCTTACCAACGCACAACATGTTTGTGTTATGTGTATATATTTATATTTTAATTAAGTCTAATTTAGAGAAATAATAAAAATGATTTATTTTTATTTCTATAAATTTGATATAATAATTGAATTAATCTTAATACAAACATTTTTACCTGCAAATGTTCCACTCGAATGCTTGTAACATTAGCCGGTAGGATTTCTTCCTTAATTGTTTCAGGATTATCTTTCATTTGATATGACAATTTGTATCCTATTAAAATTCCATTCGCTTTTTTCGGAGGAGCCCATGACACTCTTACTGCCCGGTCTGATATATCGTCGAATTGGAGATTCATAACTTCGTCTGGTACTAAAAATTAAATATTTATTTTTATACGTTTCCAGTTAACACGAAAGACGTGGTTTTGTTAAAATGCAATTTCGAAAAATATGTCACCAGACCCCAGCGCCACCAACAGGATCCAATTGTAAATCTAAGCAATGCAAGGACTACGGACCCACGAAGAATAACATACATTTTTATGACATAAATTTTTCATAGTTTCACTAATATAATTATAATACATAGCAAAAAAATAACTTACTGTCTTCCTTAGTTCGCACTAATACGTAATCGCTTCGCGGTCCATCGCCGGGCTCGGTGAAGCATAGCACTGATATGTTATACTCGGTGAACTTGTCCAGTCCGGCAATAACAGCTGTTTGCTCCGTCAGCGGGTTCAGGAGATTCGGCGGCACGCTCACTAGCTTCTGTTCAACGTTGTCGTTCACTGTGACGTCCCACCGCCACGCCTGAATCTTATAACCCTGCAATTGCATGTGTTTCTTTAGGCTCATGTTTTAGTATGGGGAATAACCAATAGCCCAAGAGGGAATTTTAGGATTTACTCGAGCGCGTTTAAATCAAACTATTCATAAACGGGCGAAAATACTCATTGTAAACTTGTAAACAAACATTTTGCATGACATATGGAGCAAAAAATATTTCGGTGCATTGAGTTACATTTATAATTATATAATCTTTGGTTATTACAACCATCTAATATTTAAAATCCAATAAGTCATTTAGCATCGTGGGCTCCCCTAATATTGTGCCTTTTCCAGAATTTTCTGGTGCCCACCTCAGGATTTTCGGTTAGGAGTTCCAATTCAAAAGTTAACAAAAGCATTGTATCTCGAGATTCAGGCTGGACAATACCCATAGCTACGCCCATGTTTGTAAGATATAATGTCACTTACTTGGTTTATACCGTTGATTTTTTGGGGATTTGGCGGAGTCCACGAAACGTTTATAGAAGTAGAATTAGCTGGTTCGCAGTGGACATTATCGGGCGCCGCCTCGGGCACGCCTTCTTTCGTCTTTATCGTGTAACTGTCGGAGAATACTCCCACGCCTTTGTCGTTGTATGCAGCTATTTGCACATTGTAATCCTTCCAAGTAATCAGATCTTGTATCAAATAGTTTCTTTGTGCTTCGTTAGTTATATTTTGGTACGTCCATGGACTGTTATCGTAGCCTCGTAACCTGTATCTGATGACGAAGCCCAGAATGTGACCATTTCTGTGCTCTTCTAAAGGCGGTTGCCATTGAGTTATAATTTCTGATGATGAACGCGCAGATCCCATGAATCCTATTGGGGGCCCTGATGGAGCTGAAAATTTATGAAATAAGTTATTTTAATTAAAAAAAACCAGCGCCGAATATACAAATAGTAAGAAGTCTGAATGACCATGCATACGGAAATTTTGTGTCAGTGCATGCCGATTACAACAAGTTATAATTATGTTATAAATAATACTATTAAGTTTGATATTTTGTAATATTTTTTTATAATCTACGGGTACTTCTTTTATGAACAAATAAAAATGCAGATCATGCGAATTAAAAAAAATGAATCCATTAGAAATAATGATAAATAATCTACTTTTACTTATACGATCAAAATACGAAGATGATCAGTTTTACATTATTTGTCATACCTTGGCAGCATATTAAATCACTGGCTGCTTGGTTACAAAAAGAAGATATTTGTAATACAACAGTTATAATATGAATAGTGGTAGTATCTGTAACTATATAGGTTTTTTGAACTGACTTGCTTAGTTCAATATTCCAAAAAGTAAAAATTATAATAATAATATACCTTCCTGTGGCAATGTCAATACATCGGTGGGATCAGACGGAGGACCTTCTCCGACCATATTGACAGCAGAAACCCTGAACTGGTAAGATGTAGCTGCTTTCAAACTTGTCAATAGAACCCACCGCTGAGAAGCTGAGACGTTTATCGGTTCCGTGACCCAATTCAAAAGTGGGTCTGGCGTTGGTCCTAAAATAATATTGAAAGGGAAATTAAAAACTCACCCTTGGTTTGCTTTTATTTGTAGTGTATAGTTATATGCCACTTGATTTAGGTCACATAAAAACGCTTACCAAACTCAGGCACGACTCGTCTTTGGACGATGAATTTTTGAATCGGGGAGTTTCCATCGAAGCCTGGCGTCCAAGAAACGTTGACGGCTCGTTGCGGTGTTGCGTCGAGTCTTTCAGCTTGAACATTAGTGGGGGAGAAGGGTAGTTCTATGACCGATAGGAAGGCGTGGCGGGTGTGGTTGCCACCGGGTGACGTCACCACGCACGTATATTCGCCTGCGTCGCTCGCGCGCACCGCCTGAACTTGTAAAGCGCCCTCCGCGGATATCCACACACGTGAACCGGCGGTCATGGGTCTGAAAATAATTATTTCCTTATAGCTATACTGTAAACATAATGCACAAGGCATAGACTGCACTCCAAAACGATGTTAGTTATACCATACACAGTGAATTATCTATACTTGTGTTTAAAATATAGTAGCTAATGCAAGGGTTCGATGCTGAATGAATCGAACAATTTCTTATAAATACTTACTGTTTATTATGATACCAGTCAATGTTGTATTGGACGTTGGGATCGTTTGAGACTTTGCACTGCAGGGTCGCCGTGTGGCCGAGCAAAACTCTTGTGTCTACTGGTGGCGCAATAATTTGTGTCCTCACTAAAACATTAACGAAATGCATTAAAACATAATAATTTTAATTCATTCCAAATTTGCTGCTGAGGATAATACGTCTTCACCCGAAAGAATAATTAAAGAATTCAATTCATACTTGTCGAGCAGCATTCTCATTCATTCATTCATGCGCTCTGCTTTTTAATGAAAGAAAAGGAGTTGTAATAATTGCAGATAAAAGCTTACCTAGGACTGTAAGATAGGCTTCTCCAGAGACATTACCAGCATCGTTTGCACGAATACAAGTATATTTACCACTGTCGGCTGTTGTAGTGCTCGTTAGTAGTAAATCTCCCTCTTCTAATGCTTGGAGTCTTCCCGACAAGTTTATTATAAGAGAATCTGAAAATTTATCTGGTTCATTATCAATGTCGCGTAGGCACAGCTTTATCGCAATATAGACTATGATACAGAATATGTGCATAGCGCGCTCTCAGAAAATGTATTTCCGTGGAAATGAAGTAAAAAATATTTTATACCTACTAATAAATATAATGAGAATACGTTAATGTAAACTTCCAAATGTATGGAACAGATTCGAATTAAAATTCGAAAATGAAACCGTTCAAAACGATCGGGGAATGCTTGATACTCATAAACGATATTATAAATAAATACTCGAAACTGTCACTTGATAGAATATCAAATTCGAATGAAATTTCATTATTTTAAAAATAACATCGCGAATTCAGTTTCACCCTACCTAACTACTTATAACTTATATACTTTACCGGCTTAACTTAGCTAACAAAGTAATTTAATCTTGAATCTTAATGAATATGATATGCAAGTCAGTAATATATCTGTTGATTGATGGAATATTTATGTATTAACAATCTTATACTTTAAATCACAACGCAGTAACGCAACGCAACCGCTGCCGCCGTTGCGGTTAACGCAAATGTTGTAGTGGTAACGATCCACTCAGACCCAAACAGGATGTTCAACCACAGGACTGTAGATTAATATCAGAATGGTAGACCATAGATTTTACACAATACAGCCTTAGCATTATTCATGATAACCGTCACTCTTTCCATAGTAATATAGGTAGGTTTATGTTATGTGTACGATTTTATGAGCCTCGCACTGAACCTCTACGCAATATATTCCGAAACTCTATCACCATACCCTTCCTCGGTTTTTTCCGTAAATCCAAAACACCCTTCGAATAGGTCGTAGTTTATTTAACATCCAAAGTGCATACGTAATGTTTCAACTTTAAATAAATGATTTGAAGCTTGAATAATGAAAGTTGTATACGATAAATGCATTTTTAAATTGTATCGGCTCTATAGAATACAAACTATCTTGTTTATTTTTTAAATTTTTTTTTATCTTGCTATTTATTATACTCGTAGGTAACTGTCGTACGTAACTGGGAGGTAGGAATGTTATAGATCCATAGTTTCTTAAATTATGTACCTATTCTTAAATTCATTTATTATTAAAAAGAAGATCTTTACAACAAAACTGCCATAAACAAAAACGAAAATATTAGCTCCTACATTATTTTTATTATAGGAATAGTGTTTAATTTAAATATACTCTGCAGCTATCCGAAATTATTTGATACTTTTGGGTGCGGTTACGGTTTCGGTTGGATTTTTCATTCAGTTAAGGTTACCGCGATCCATACCATCTTTCATTCTTATGAATTGTCTCTTGACAATAGCTTCACGTTGTTGTTATTTTGTTAAGCTCTAGATTATAACACCAATGTACTGTACAGAATGCATGGCCTATATTAGTATTGACAATAAACCTAATTATGTACAATTTCACTTACCGTTGAAGTACCACGTGACATTGGGTGTAGGGGCGCCGACCGCTCGGCAGGCTATGGTGGCGTCCTTACCATCCAGGACGGTCAGGTTGGCGGGCGGCGTCTGCATTATGGGCGGGGAGGCTACGAGCCACACATCGAGTTAGTATGAGCACTACCACTATACTCTATGCTCTCAAACATAACACGCAATATTCGCGTTTAACTTTATGTTAGTCAACACTCAACACTCGTGACGGTTTATGTGATGTGATTGTGATCTTATTTGTATTATGTTTATATTCAGTGGTGATTCACACGCATGCAATGCTAATATAAAAGCTCTTCATAATACTTTGGGGAGCAAACTTTAAAGTTTAGGTATGCGCGGTCAAATATTTTAAATATTAATTATGTAAAGAATTAGTAAATTGGTACATAACATAAAAAAAATTGTAATATAAGAAGGAAGTTGAAAATCATTTCATGTTACATTATAAGGACTTATCTTTTGTAACTCGAAGAAACATTATCTAATTGTCTATTTCAAATTACACAGGATAAGCATTCGCAACGTAATACACCTTCATTGAATTCTCATGCAGATATTGAATAAGCTAAGTTTTTGCATCCGTCCACATAAACTTGAGGCTAATACTGCTGCGACTACAATAGTTTTAATATTCACCATATTTGATTCAATTGCAGTTTCACAAACAAAAAATTACATTAGGTATGGTCACCTAAAACAACTATTTAAA
>DWQK01004691.1:0-10210 GCA_018231225.1 Noctuana stator
GATGTACTGTGTTTTGACGTTCATCGAGTGTATACAAATACCTTATGATGAATAAAAATGTTTTTATTTATTTATTTATTTATTTCGGCAGGGTAAACGAAATTTGATAATTCTTTTTATCAATAAAACTTTATTTGAAAGATGGTCCCGTTTTGCCCCATTTCAATTCGGTCCAGTTCTGTCAATTGTATCCATGAGAAAACCACATGTCTTAAATTAGCACTACGTATGAGCGCGATAATTTTAAAGTTGGCTGTTTTCGTATCGCGAGTTGTAATTATTAAACTTACCTTCAACAAAGGAATAAGAAATCTTGAATCCTCGGCTGTGCCTGGAGGAATATATTCCTCGGAACTCCACAGATAACTTTGGTCCGTTCGACATTATTGGTTTTGGTATATCGCTCCCGCAGTACGAAGCCATCTTCTCTAGCCTGCCGTCCACGTACAGAAATATATCTAGTGAGTCCATGCTCTCGCAACTGCAAGAAATTGATCTTTATTTAGAGTTAGTACCTACCCTGGTTTAATCAGATCACGGTTCAGTTCAAGACTCGTCTGGGAAAATAGATTTTTGATCTAACAAAAGCTCCAGTATCTCATATTGATTGAAAACAGTGATCATGAGTGAGATGATGCGCCTTTCTGTTTACTAAATTTAATGTCTCGGAACCATAGGAACAAAATGTCTCCCGTCGAAGTCAAATGGTTATTATATTCATTGGACCTGAACCATAGAAACTAGCTAAACGCTAGCAAAAATAAAAAAAAAGAACAATCAAAAGGAAAATAGCGAAAAATTAGTTGAAGTGATATAACGTAGTCAATAAAAACCATTTAAAGGAGTTCGTCACTCCTTTGCAAATAATACACAGTCACTTGTTAAATTTTCCGCTTGAAAAAGTACCTGAAACATTATTATCACTACCGTCTTATCTAAGGGACAGCTATAATTTCACGTCCATTTAAGTTTAACAAGTTGAGCGGTTGATAAATGACCAAGAAACAAATTCAAATGAAGGAAATGGTTCGCACCATCAGAACGACATTACATTAACATTAATAAATATAGGTGCAGTGACGTGTTCCAAAGTCGGCGTAGTCAGTAACAAATTGTTGCCGGTCATTAGAATTGTTTTGGCGAAGTTACGTCTAAATTACTGACTGCCTAGTTCACCTTTGACCTTTGAGTGAAAGTATTAGTTTGCTTTGTAAAAAGCTTTTCATTATTACACTGATATTTGTATTTAACAATCGGGAATTATTTAACAATTTGCTTAATGGTATTCGTCAAATAATACGCATATAAAGTAAATACAAATACGTCAACACCAAATAGCCAAGTGAACTGAGGTCATGTAATGGCGCGTAGTTTGATAGCATTGGTTGAAGATAATTTTAAAATTTGAACGGTTTTGCTAAAGAAAAATTGAGGCAAAATATGATAATTAATGTCATTTGGCAACATTGTATCTTTGTTACCTGTCATGTTAAGAATGATATTTAAACAGCAAAAAAGAACAAACAAGTACTGTCAATTAAAACATATAATTATTTTAACTATGTACAATGAGAAGTGTCACTGCATAACTGCTGCATATATTACAAAGCTAACGAGAATGTATTTTATGTGACGCGAGTTCCTAGCGGTAAAACTCAGTAGGCTGATTCCCACATGAAAGTGAGTCGCGACCACAAACAGCTGATTTATGAATCGAACTGATGTAGTGACATTTTGAAATAAAGTGCTAAATGTCGGGCTTGTTTCGTGTTATAGATAATTATAATGGCGATAGGAAACCTCCGTCGTGAAACTATAGCGGAACGGCTGAACGACCCGCACACGTTGTCCTTTGTATTGTTCACGAAACTCTAGCGAAATTAACACCAATATATGCCTATGGCGCTGTCTTTGTCTCGCGCAGATCCGTCTGCTCCGATACCGAGATACATATCCGCGCTCCGCGAAATAAACGAACGTGGAGGTGTAGCCATAGTGTATAAAAAATCGCTATGCCACCATTAGTTAGTTCACTTGTGAAAGTGGGCGAAAACCACAAACAGCTGATGTTAATCGTTTTAACCATTGAACGGAGAGACAACCATAAATCAAGTGCGAAATGTTGTAACCGCATATGAATATGACGAGGTCAACACTGGTTCATTAATATGTGAATAATGAGTATATTCACTTTCGAATGAATTTTTTTTGAGATCTATACATTTATAATTATATATTATTATATAGGTATATTATGCTAGGTTGCTAAAGAAGAAACTTGTATTATATTTGACGACCGCCATTCAAAGGGCGATACAAGGCGAGGCCGAAATTTAAATAAAAAATTTAGATTTCTGTTCCCAGTCTAGATGTTTGTGCAAAGTACTATACGACGAATCCTAGTGAGGAGCTATGAGTGTGAAGTGTTATTTTTTTATTTCTCCATTTTTCATTTAGCATTTTACAGCTTTTTTTATTGAGCAGCTTACAAAGTGTCGGAAAGTTTCACTTACTCGATAATGTCCCCAGTTATTTTCTGCAGGCTAAAGTCTTCAAACACCAATCGTACCCTCTGTCGGCCTCTTGCCAGAAAGTCGTAATGACACTGGGTTTTCTGTGGATACGGTGCTGGGTACAGCGGCGAGATCAATTTCCCACTACTGCTCTTATCTGAGCTAAATACTTGATGGCACGAAGAAGCTGAAACAAAAGCCAAATTTTATCATCATTATAGAAATTTTCAATAAAGAAAGCTTGATTGAAAAGTAGGAAAATTTACTTCCAGTTGATCAATTGATAACGAAAAAAACATTTCAATATTTCCAGTTACAAAAAGAGAGTAAAACTTATGTTTACGAGACAAATATTATATACTCCAATTTTATCCATTAAATATTTATATAGAATCGGCGGTGATCTTCGAGAATTATTATGATCAACTAAAAAGCCTTCACCTAAATATATTGTTGTGTCATGTGTCAATATTGGTACCTCTAAAGTGGGAATATCAACGAGGAGTCCTCGACCCGCCTCTGACGGTCATTCACGCAATGACTGATCGGGTATCCGAAGCAAAACGCTTATGATTAAATGACCCTATGCCGTATCTTCGTGACTGATCGCTGTTAGACGTTGCCTTGTATTGATATGTCGTTTATTAAACAGGAGTGTCACTGAGAAATGATTGAGCTGGGATCTAGGGAATTATTTTTCCATGATATTCAAATGCATTTATAATTTTTTCTACGTCTCGTAAGATAAATAATTATAACCTGTGTGTACGATCTACTAGTTCGTACTGTCCAATGCGACTGCCTCTGACACGTAGATGGGAGATACTTCCATTACTCATTACCCTCTAACTTTACAGTAACACTAATTTGCACTGAGTACGAGTTTATTAAGTTAATTGTCTTATCTTTTTTATCTTTTAGATGCTTGAATTGTTCCTATAGCTAAGGAGTTATAAACTTTGAACTAATAAATTTTTTTTAGTTTTGTGCAGTTTATTGCGACTCTTCAAAAGCATTACATTAATTTAATGTAGGTATTGATAAGAATCATAACGTAAAACGAACTAATTTTAAGTTCAGTAAGTTAAAAATTCAGTATTCAAAAGACAAACACAGGGAAAGATAAGAAAACTAATAGAAAACTTACTAGCAGCGCTCACAGCTGGCCCCAGGCCTGAAGCTGCTTCCGGTGCACTCGCCTTCTTACTATCTGTTTCTAGAAGGAAAATTCAATGTTTACATAGAGTAATTTCGAATGATTCAGAAGTGGCACGAAATTCTTGTTAAGACATTTGATTGACATACTGAAAAGTGACGTTGCAAAGTCAGAAAAGTACACTACTTTGCGGCATTTACATTAGTCATGTAATCAGTAGTCATATACGAATAGAGCCTACAAAAATAATCGTTCCTTTGCGCTTGTAAATAAATTGTAAACAAATAAAGCAAAAAAATGTACCAAGCACCTAGGTACTTTGAAAAATAATGATGCTATAGTATGAGCACAAGTGCTAGTCACCGCCTGAGGTATGTGAGAGGCTGGAGGGGGAGAAGGGGGGGAGTAAGACAAACGTCACTACAAATTCCACAATTAATCAATTTCACCCTCCCCATCTCACCGCTCACACTATGACCGTGATGCTGTTAAAAATATATACCACAATTCAGTAACCAATGCTTACTAAACCTGCGCTAGTTTTATCGTCCATTAGAAACTGATAGCTGGCTTTGAACCCTTGTCCCGGGGAATTCGAATTAGCAGTAAACTGCACTAGGAGGTCTGGACCCGTTGATAGAATTTCATAACCTGCAAGAAGAATGCTCTTTAATAATTGCGAGACAGTGACAAAGCAAGTACTGAGTCACCAGCGAAACTTAAATTGGAAAATTTGTCGTCAGTCCATAAAAGGTAGGTACCTAGTACCTAAGTACGTAATATTTATTTAAGAAAGTTTCAAAACTGATTTCATATTCACAAAATGCTGTAAAAATCTATTAAAAAGTCAGTAAATTATTATAAGTGATGCAAATAATACATTACTTACCTATAACTTCATTACAAAGCATTGCTAAAACTGGAGCCGATTCAGCTTTACCATCAAATACTTTGACGATATCCGCTCGATTTAAACAACTGAAATTCAAAAATATAACTTTCATTAAGTATTTTATTTTTTTGAATAAATAATAAAGTACAAAAGGAAATTTAATTACAAAACCTTTCATCTCCCTTCTGTAGAAATGATTCCTCAAAAATAATTTTTATTCTCTCGTTCTTCCTAAAATAAAAAATACCATCTTTAGTTGAATTATATTTGCCACGGAAAAATTATTAAATTAAATTTGCTACGGTAAAATTTCATTACAGGTAAAATTATAAGGTCGCTAATTGATTCCAAGAAGCTTTGAATAATAATAGCCTCGAAACAAACGTTAATTAATTATAAAGAGGGTAAAATACTACTATTAAAAAACACTTATTATGTTCGCATAGTTACTTTATGTTTTGTCTCAACCATCAAACGAATTAAAATTGAGTCACTGTGCTTTACAGCCCCATAAAATGTCACATGCGTGAAATCAGCTATTTCTGTGACCTTTCTCTAGTCAATCATACCATAAAGTAACAGCTGTGCTTACCTCCCTCGATGATACAATTAATGCTGGGCAACGACGATCAGTTTTTCGCGTCAGTCAAACTGACATCCATCCAAAATTTGACCGTGAGTCGAATCATCGCTCCAGAGTTTTAACTGACGACACACCACGAAAATTTCCGTGACTACCACAATCCAACCCGGCGTACCCCCGCACTACCCGTGACTGTGTGCTCGTCATTCCAATGGCTTCAGTTCACTCTCATTCCGATTAAAAGATATGGAGTGACGTCAGAGAGTGAGGAAATCTAGCTGATCAAAACCATTTGGAGTGACGTTACAGTTTTACGTATAAACTGGCTCGAAAAACTGATCATCAATGCCCTATTTAACTAAGCTTTTAAATAAAGTATAGGACCGTATACTCACCTAGCGTGAAAATGATAAGTGCATCTCACGTTACTCGGATAACTGGAGGGATATCTAGGACTATAAAGGCGTCCATGCGCTGGTTTGTTCGGTTGAGAATTGAACACGTAGTCGCAACCTGTGTCCGGGATCTGTACGCCGTCTGTTTCAAAATTACCTTTAAAATGAAAGAAAATAACATTTGAACGTCGAAAATTTCGCATCAAACCTCACTTATATATCTCTCTCGTCTTGGTCGTAAAAGATTTTATTGCTGGAAGTTAGAAGTCTAAGGTAATATACAAGAGATCTCTGCGCTTGATTTTAGGTATCTATATGATGTTCATCATATTTTTGGATCTTTTATTAGAAGTTCTTACGTTTCACAGTTGTAATATTAACAGGGTTCGATCTGCCTTCATACAATTTCCACTTGCTATACGATTACGTAACGTTTATAGTAACTACGGAATAGTTTAGTGTCCATCTACGACTGTAAAGCGTAATTAAGTATTAATATAATATATAGTATTAATATTTTGTAAGCGAAACAAAGACTAGCGTTATTATTGAATAAAAATAAAAATAATATAGATATACTCACGCCTATCTATAAACCTGTATGTTCCGATAAACCCTGATGCGTTGGAGGCCTTTTGTCCAGAGTTCAACTCCAGAACAAGAAGAGGCCCTGGGGAGTAGAGAGCCGGGGGAGCATCCACTCTGTTTCCGCATAGTACTCTGGACCAGGCAGAGTACTCGTTGATACCAGGTGGTCCGGGACCGTGCACGCCGCCTTCGGAGTACACTTTGAGGTAGTCTCCACGTATGCAGCTAGTAAAGAAATTTATGGGTATATTTAATTGTTTATTTTCTTGTTAAGTATGTTTATTTTCGTGTTTATTTTTATTTCTTAATTTTTGGTTCCTTCCTTCAACCCTTTTTATGTCCCACTGCTGGGCACGGGCACGGGTCCCACAACCGAGGAAGGCCTGGAGCATACTCCACCACCCTGCTCCAATGCGGTTGGTCCTATTTTTGGTTATTCGGTACTAATAGAAATTTCTATATAATTATAAATATTAATTAAAAAATATCGTTAATTTTGCCATTGCAGACTTTGGTAAGGTAAAAATATAAGTCTAAGTAGTAAGTCTCTACAAACGGTAGTAAGTTCACCAATTTTCTACTTCACACGTTATATCACATCTTATCAAAGCAAAAAAAAAATATCAAAATATAGCGTACTTTCCAAAAATTGACATTTGTTTTTAAAAACCAATTTAAATTTTTTTTTTAAATAAAAATATTTCATAACATTTCATTAACAATAAACCGTTAGAGAAGTTTTTGAAAATTTCTCGTAGCGTAGAAGAAGTAGGTCCTGTACTATGACGAATAGTATAAGACACAAAATTATTAATAAGACGAAGCTAGCTAAACATGTGACCAGAAAATCGGATCAATCGGGGGTTCCTCTGAGTTTCAGCTGGGCTTGGAAAGTCAACGTAATAGGATTTTTTCGACGTTTACTTTTTTCGATTTTAATTAGGACGCTCCGTAGATCGTGATATTAGGTCGTCTGTTGCTGTATTGCAGACGGATTTATTGTCTAAATTAAATGGGTCGTAAGGCAAAAATAATGTCAATGTTTATTGTTTGTATAAGAAATGGGTTCGAATGGGCAACTTCGACATTACGTTACCAACCGGAAAATTAATGTTGGTATTGTTTTTTAGACACGCACAATTTCTGTAATGTTACGAGTATCCTCTATACATAATGTTCTGAACGCGTCTGTCTGTCTGTGTAAACGCGATAAAGTAAAAAAAAAAGTATTAATAAATATAAAAGGAACGTTTTGTTGTATAGGACGATAATTGCTAAAGATTTCGGAACAATTACCTAATTTGTGCCCATCATTTGCTATTAATATAATATTACTAATGAAAATACAGCCAAGTTCAAACAGAACATTTATACTTATATAATCTAGAAAAGTTTTGCGTTTCTCGCTTTACTTATAAATAAACTGACTTCGTGTGCGAAGGTTGCAATAAGAGTGTTGTCAACAACAGTCGAGCCAAGTTACGCTAGTGGTTGAATTAGGTCAGGTTCATTGTTAAAACAGTCTTTTATTACATGGCGACTGAGAAGTTAGCTAAGTTAGAATAAAATACTATTTGTTTTCCGGTAGCTTTATACCAAGACTAGCTTAGGTACTCGTATATTCACAACTTTGTCCGCGTGAACCTCATAACTAATTGAACTTAGAAATCACGTTGTCCATCCAAACTCTGCCCCGTTTTTAACCCCTTTATGGGTAGCATTCCGGAAAATTATTTCTTATCGGATTCCTACGTCATATGAAGAACACAACCTTCAAGTTTTTGGTGTTTCCGATCAGCAGTTTGGGTCGTGCGTTGGTCCTTTAACCATTCAAAGCAAAGAATTTTATATGTATATATTCCCTGTGGTCGCTGGCATAGATAATATGTACATCAACAAAGATAAGTACACTATAAAAGATATCATCAATCTACAAAAGATGCCACTTATCACTTCCGCTATTTCCAGGATTGTTCGTGAAAAGCCTTTTATTTTAAAGTGTTTTATTTAAAATAGATAAGATAAGATTATTTCAGTAAATAAACTCAAAGCGGCGTAGAGGGAAGACGAATTAAACTTTAGAATTGACATTGCAACAGTAAATTTGACGGTAGCATTTGAAACTGTGTCGCTAAGTAACTTTGTTTCCATACCGCGAAAGACAGCTCACGACAAACTACGAATGAAATTTTGTGTAGAACGTGACAAACGTTATTATATTGGAGAAAATATAAACTGTACGTAACTGAAGTTTAAGTTATGGAGACAAGTTTTTACAGTTTTTATTTTGTAACAGCAAAGAAACATTCTCTGATGTCAAGTATCAAGTCTTTCGTGTTTTGGTTATACTAGAAGCACTAGAAGTATCCTTCCTATATCTGCCTTTTGAAAACTTTTTTCCCTATTTTCATCCATCCATCTCTACCTAATTCGTCATTAAGAGACAAAAAAATTTTCATTCCATTCCATTTTCCATTTATTTCATTCTGTAATCTTCTTTATAAATAAAAATAAATGTTTATATGTTTCTTATTTATGCGTTCATAAACCATTAATATGAAGTGTTAAAACTGATTGTTAGTTGCTAATAACTCTTTGACATAAATTATCATTTTTAAAAGTTACTAAAAAAGTATATCACTTACGTCACTGTTTAAGGAAAATACTTTATCAAGTTGAATAAGACGAATCACTTCCTTCTATATAAGGAAAAATTATACGACCCTAGCGAAATAATTAATTGGTCGAAAGGAATGCCTTTAATTGATTCAAGGGACAATAAAATCTAATGTTATTTACTCGTAGTTTGGGTTTTCTTTACGTAAAAGCTAATATTTATCTCAATGCAAGTTTATAAAGGTAATTTTATTATGTGCTTAATTATTGTTGGCGATGGAGTGATAGTAATGCGCACGTGTGCTCACTATCAAACTTAGGTATATTACATTCCATAGAGAAAAATTTAACTGTATATATGTATTATATACTAGCTGTGCCCTGCGGTTTTACCCGCGTTAAGAATTGCAACGTAATGCTTGATAGCCTATAGCCTTCCTCATTAATGTAGCTATCATACACAAAAAGAATTTTTTTAATCCGACTTGTAGTTCCAGAGATTAGTGCGTTCAAACAAACAAACAAACTCTTCAGCTTTATATTTTAGTAGATTAGTAGACAGATAGAAGATTACACTGAATAGAGAAAAATGTAACTTTTATTACACTGCATAGAGAAAAATACAACTATATATGATTTTAAAGTAGGTACGCTGCGCAGCAATGCAGTTTGTTACCTTCACCGCAATGGGGTAAAATTAACGTAGAAATTTCAAAAGTACTGAAAGAGCCATTGGCACGATATGGCGATTAAATCGTATCAGATTATATAGACCCTGCCTCGTGTATACGAATTTGGCTTTCACGTAGTGCGCATTAACCTTTTATGAAGACTGCTTATATGGAGAGCTCATATGAATTTCCACACGAAAAATATGTTTTGATTGTTATGTGCCTATGAAATCTCGAATACCTAACTAACCATCACTTTACAAAGTTTCCTTTGTACATTGGATTGACAGGTACAAAGATAAATGTTTGTCCTTTCCGAATCCGGTGTTAATTCTGTGGTTAATTTCAAGCCGATTAAATATATTTTAGCTGCATTTATCGTCGAAACATTTCATAACGGTATAGGTAATCGATTTTCACGAAAACACAATACCGTAAGTTATATGGGCTTCCAACAACTAACCAATAATTCGTCTAGACAAGATTTCCCCTCCATTGTTGTAATATTAGGTCAATAATTCCTTTGTGGAATGACAAAATACTCCCAGAGGGTAATCATGATAGTTATCGGGTACCCAATGAAGGCCGCAAACAGGCAATTGATCTATAGAATGGTACCATATAAGACTTCTCGTTTGTCATAAATGGTATTCGCCTCGATTGCTTTTATCTAAGGACTTTTATGAGGGGCCTTTTTATAATCCGAAATCCAGTGTATGATTCAAACGTTTGTTACAGAAACGAGTTATGTCTATGGATTGCAGACACAAACATTTTATATAGGCCTTATTGCAGT
>DWQK01004692.1:0-10208 GCA_018231225.1 Noctuana stator
CGTTATGTACATCGATTAATCAGGACTTTTTAATACCATTTTGCTCTTAAAGTATCGCTGTGTTCCTGTTTGGTCGTTACCGCTACGTCCATTAGGGTTTATGAAGAGTTTAGTCAATATTGATCATTGTTTGACGACCGGTCAACGATATAACGATGCAATTAAATTTCGCCTCCCATGATACCGTTATTGATGTTTGATGCACTTATTGGCTTCAAAAGTACTCGCTTTATCAAATTGTCGTGAAAATAATTAAATTAATTGTTTGATCGTTCGACGTACAATATTTATTTGCGATCGCAACTTTATCATTTATTCAGTGAAACCTACATTCGGCAGTAGGTACTGTATATTGTTTGAAGCGAATATTAAAATTTCATTGATTTGCATCAGAATTTAAAATTTTCACAAACGTTATTACTATTCGGTGTACTGTCCCAGATACGTTAATTTGATATTCGATTTCGAAGTTACTATGCATTTGTGAACCCTTAATGAGGTGTACCTATATTTAGTTGTCTACCTATGTTTAGTTTAGTGCGGTCACGAGTTGTCGTTGCATAGAACTAAAGTCGGTCATAGTCCAATTTTGGTTTTGGAACTAAACAAAAAGTTAGGACGGTGGGCAGGTAACTCGTTCAAAGCGACTACGGGGGCAAATTTGCATTGTAATGGATATCCGGCCTTCGTCCACAGCTCCGCTTATTTATACGATCATCTTCAAAACGTATGCACCACAGAGACTCATTTCTAGTCAGCGTAAATTCACAAGTCAACATGGCTAAATAATGTGGCTATTATTTTCGTTGTGCGCTCTGGTTTCATATTTTACAGCGATTTAAAAACACACGCAAATAACGTTCCTCCCCCACCGTTTACATGTTAGTCATTTAAAAGAGGGTAGAAAGCATATATTCAATAATATTAAATTTCATTTTTGTAACAATAATTATGTCATAGTATCCTAAAAAACATTATACCTAAATAAAACATCATAATAGCGAGAGCCTGAATTATACAAAAACACAAAAATGTAATTATTAATAATAATATACCCAATATTTAAAAAAATAAAAGAAAAATAAATAATTTACGTCGATTTATTTTTCAATAGATCAATTAGCGAATTTGAGTATACATTAATATTTTACAAGTTATTGAAGAGCTTACTATTTGTCAAGGCTATTACGAGTTTCGGCCATGTGGTGTTTCATTTGAAGGCTCTGTGAATTTTTTTTTGTAACGTTATACCCCCTCCTAACGGATGATAAAATAACATACAGTAAAATATTGTGGTCGAATCGATTGTTACTTACTCGTAGTTTACGCAAGTTCCATGAATGAAGTCTTCAAATACGTTGACCTATCAACATTGGCTGTCATCAAACAATGCGATTTTGTGTCGAGGCTGTATTATTTGCGGGTGGCCTGCAGCCAAGCTGACTGGGCCTTTGTACATCTCGCAAAATAGATTCGTCACTATTGTAGGAGCCCTGCGGGATATTGGATAGAGGTACTGATTGCCAACCATAAAGTTGGAGCTAAATGTGCCAGTTCACATCTATTTTCTAGCAATTGTTGCTCCTATAGCGATTTGGTTGATCTGTTCCAATGCGAAAAATGGTTGAAACGCTGAGTGCTCCATTGAGTTACGCTTTTTATTTCGATAGTTTTTTGGAAACGTCCTGACGTTTCTGAATGGTATTAGCTAAACTATAAAACTTTTAGATAAACTATAAAATTATAAATCAATAGACTATAACATTTTGTAAAGATTTTACGATACTCGTTTTCACGTAGGTTATATAGTTATACCTAAGTCAAAGACAAAAATTTACACGTATATAATATTACAGGTACACGCATAGGTACACTGGATGAACGTCAAATAATACGGTACATCGGTTATACATCAGCTTTTGGCTAAGTTAGGCCTGTAGAAAAAAGCCGGCGAAAAAAAACTCTCGGCACTCCTTTAAAATTATTACCCTATTACCCTGACCTACAAAAATAATAACTATTTCAAATAACGAAGTAAAATACATTACCTCACATACATTGTTAGTGGAAGAAATATTATAATTCCTGAACAATGCAACCCCGCGGTACGTTGGACAGAATTGAATATACATAGTTGTATCAATTCAATTCTTAGCGTAAAAACACAAAATAAAAAGGTACAGAAGGACAGGTCAAGCCGAATTCAATTGTAAATACCTACGTTAGGAGGTGTCGCCAAAAATTTTCTTCAATTGCTAATTTTGCTCGAAATTCTAATTTCAAGTTATAACGAGGCAATGCTGACCAATTCAGTAGGTAAGTCAATAACTGGGTGAACGGATATTGTTGATTCTTTTTTTATTTGATAGCTAGTGCTTCCCGTGTGGTTCCACTTCAACTTGGTCTCGTTCTGACAATGACATGAAAATTATAATATAATATAGATAAGTCTTAAATTTGCATGTGCGCGACAATTTTGAAGTAGGTTGTTTTCGTAACGCCAGTTCGAATTGTTATCATATAAATATTAAGTAAGAACTTACTGGATTACTCACATTAAGCCATTACCTACTTACTGGTTAAATTTCGGTATATATTTAACACTTACATCATATAGAAATTAAAATTGCAAAACTATTTAATAGGTATTATGGAGCTGACTTTCTGTACTTTTTATTTTGTGTTAAAAACGTAACGTGCGGAGACCCACTGGGCTGTCCACAATCGAAATGAACCAAAGGAATCTCCCGTCGACCGCATTGTTCCTTTGTTACTGTCCTAGCTCGTGTCCAGAACCTTTGTCCGAGAATTGTTTTATCCAGCACTAGCACCCACCCGCGACTTCATTAGTAATTACCAGGAAACAACTACCATTTCTCTGTTTAATGAAAAAAAAATAAGTCGACTACTACCCACCCTACTTCAACTTACTTATCTATCTATGTTATTTTTTTCCTGTCAAATTTGTACCTAATTGATTTCGGTGAGAATATTCATTCTAATAAATGCACTCTAATAATTATATCACATTCAAATTTAGAATACATTTTCAAGTCATTCAGCCATTTTGAAAATATTCTGTGGGTAGTTACAAATTATAATCGCGGGGTGGGTATGATTGATGTTATTATAACTATAGTTAGTAAAACACTTTTTTTTTCTTTCACACTCACCAACACCCACTTTCAAACGTGCTAACTGTAACTATTGTCGAAAAAGCGTTTAATATCGATGTACAATTTACAAATTATTCTTTCACGATGATAAAAGTATGTGAGTGTCTCGTAATAAAATGAAATCTTGTGCCTAATTAGTAATAGCAGCAACAGACAGACATAGCTTAAACTTTCATCATACACATCGAACACAGAATGTAAGTCACGAATACCATGTACTGTCTTACTGAATAAGGACAGAGCTCTGTACCGTAAGCTTATTGGTGTACGTTTTCGGTTCTCAGTTCTCACTTACATCTCTATCATGCGCATATCAATGGGCTTGTTTTGCAAATGTGAAGAAAAGGTTGGAAAGATTTCACGGCAAATGGCACCGCAGAGTATGCAGGTTTCGTTTTGCTTTTTACCTACCTATATTTTTTGTTCACGTACAAAAGGAACATGTTTTCTTGATTTGGTAGGCTTTTGTACGACGCACACGTGTTGTCGACGTCTGGGATTGGAAATACTCTATTCAGGTGACAGGTGTTTTTCCCAAGTTATTTTTGGAATTTGTAAACATAAGCTAAATATTACGTTCACCCAATTTATTAGTTCCATATTGGGCTTATTCAAGTACATATAAATAACATATACTCGTACATAAGTACATATATACCTAATACTACATGATTCAATGGAGTTATGAAACTCTCCTACCTACTCCTATCCAGTTCTAGCGAAATATGACAGCTAAGTAGGTACATTCTTTTTCGGTTTTCGTTCCTTTATTTATATTATAATAGCGTTTTCATTTTTATTATATTTAGCAATACATTCGCACGCTCTACACAAAACGTGAATTCGCTAAAAAGCAACATCCCTTGTTCAGTCCACGATAAGTCGCATGTATTCGCTCGCGTGCCAAACTTGACCTCTCTGCTATCTCAATCTGATGTCGAGATAACCGCCTACATCGGCCCAGCGTGATGTTCGAACCTTTGGTCCATATTTCACATCCCCATCACCGTTAAGTCAATGTAGTAAGGTCGAAATTGAGTTAAGACTTAAGCTGGTCATGGAATAGACTCGTCATAAAAGGCCACACGACTTTTGTAACACGTTGTGCTCGTGATTCGAGCACAATCATGTGTTATGTTGGTATTTTGGATGGTACCCACCAGGATATGTCAATAACGCGAATGTATATGAACATTTTAATAAAAAAATACTGAACGATTTATGGCAGTCTTCACTTAATATGTAGTGTTTATTTTATTTCAATTGGTTCGCTATTACGACCACGTACGACGTTTTTACAATGTTATAAAAATAAGATGGAGTTGGCTAAAATTTGGTTAATTTGTGTTGGGAAAAGACCTTTTTCACGCGCTCGAAAACGCGTACATCGGTATGAAATATATCTATCAGTAGTAAAGATCCTTAGAACAAGGTGCCATATATGGCTGTGTATTAAATTAAAATTTATTATATATTCGTAAGGTGTGAACATAATTTGTTAGTTGATAAAATACTAACTAGACTAAGTAATTGTAAATATTATTATCAATGTCAGACCGAAATATTTTATTACTTTCACGAAGTCAAATGTTGGAATTTAATCCTATTTTTTTAAATTATAAGTCGAGTGTTTATAGTTCTGTATGGTTAAAGTATATTGTTGAATGGGACGAGCCGGTTCCGCAGCGCTTGTAATGCTATCAAACTTTGTGATAGGGTACATTTATACGTAGCAATTTTAGCGGGATTGATTAAAATAAAATCTATTAAATAAAATCTTTCTTCTGTTGAGTTTAAGTAAACCAAGACAGAATTGTAGAACTAAATCACCACAAACATTAACAGTGCACATTTAAACCACTATAGTGAGTAAATAAAAGAGTTTATGTTGTTGTTTATACAAAAAAAATAATTAAAATGAGTTCAACATAATTGTTCACAGAGATACATAACGAAGATACACAAATTATATAATAATATCATTTCTTTTATAAGTCGATAGTTATGTAAGAGTTATAATAATTATCATCTACTTTTTCTGTTTTAGTAAGGTAATAACATAAAAACTATGGTTACATATAGGTAAATAGATTCATATTTACGTGTTAACATTAAATATTATTATGTTTCGTAACATATAAAACGTTTCGTGCGTCATAGTCCTTATGGATTCTCCCTATGCTTTTCTTCTCTAATGAAACTTGTGATTGTGGAAATAAATACGAAGTATACGGACTGAGTAGTTCGGTTTGCAACTTCTCAGTGGTACGGAACGCTTTTGTTAATTTAAAGCGAGTTGCAGTTGTAATTCAACTAAAATTGCACTTTAGAAAAATAAACTCAACCGTAGGTACCTATATTTTTTTACAAATACTTTTGTACTGTTTAGTAGCAACTGCGGTACTTTCCGTGTAGTCCCATTTCTAGTCCCGTTCTGACAGAAGCATCCATGAGAAAACTATATAAGTCTTAAACATGCATTATGTATGCGACAATTCTTAAATTTATGTCGGTTTTTTCGTTACGCTTATAATGTTGTAATTACTGGGTCACATGTGGGCAATGACTTGGTCACATCAAGCTAAAAAATAGGTTGTTTGATGAACATCCACTTTTCTTAATTTTTTATCCTTAACGAGAAGCAAACAATTACTTACACGTGACCTGCTGACAAATAGTTACTGCAATAAAAGATTTGAAGTTAAACAACAAATTCCTTGTCTAACTTCAATAAAGATAATATTATATCTAAGGTCGTACATGTAAGTAGGTACATGATATTATTACGTTCATAGGCATTACGAAAGCGACTGTCTAGCCTTTCGCGATCCGCGATGTAACTAAAAAGCTTACAACCCTTTTAAGTTACAAAAACATGAAAGCTTAAAGTTAAAAATATAAAGTATAGCACAAATAATGGGTCGTCTGCGCTGCTCTCAGCATTTACTTGAAAAAGTTTTTAGTACTAAACAAACAGCTCGTGTACACTGCAATTTTCCTAAGCATTGAAATGACAATTACGGGCGGTGGATGATTCGGAAAAGACTGCATTTCTGCAAAATTGTGTCAAGTTTCACTTCGTTGTCGGGAATTTTTCCGTTTCGTTCTTTCTTTTATGACAACGTCTGAATTGTAATGAGAATTCCGCAGCATCTATTGCATCAACAATGGAAAAATAATAGTTTTTTCCTTAAACGTTGTAGTTGCGAAAAGTCAGGAATATACTTATGTTTTAAACTAAAGTTGTATAGGACGACATAATAATGTGCATCTATATATATAATAGAATATATGCGAGTGGCGAAAATTCTCTCACTGGGTAGGTACTCACTGTTATCGTTGTCCCAGTTGTGTCCATGGTGCCCTATTTTTTTTTGTGCCCAGACAAAGTGATATAGAGTACCCGCAGGAGATACGCGGGAGGGAGGTGGTGAATGTTCATGCATACCAACGCAGCCGACCGCGCTGGTTATGTGGGGCTGACGAGGCAAAAACCTATGTGCCTACCCACTAAACACCACCTGGGGGTGAACACTTTGAGGGATGAACACTATCTGGGGTGTCTGCTACTTCAGACTCTTCCTGGACTGAGGTCTGACGAGAGTTTGCTAGGAGTAAATCGCGTTCAAAAGTTTGTTACATTTACATTTTAATTGTTACAGCGTCGTTATATAGAGTATAATGTGAAGGGTACTAAAATGCCGCGTCATGCAATTTAATTCCTATGTTATTTGGCTCGGAAGCCAAACCAAACGCTTATAAAACGGCTCCATGAACAAGAAGAATACAGATCCACCCTCTAACGTACTTTACCAGAGATATATACGAGTATGTACGTACTTTAACGATATACGTACTTTAACAAAGGACCTATACACAAAAACTAAACTTCTTAATATCCACCAAACCTATATCTACAACACATGTTTACTAATCAGAAAAATTCTCAATAAAACTATTCATACACAAATACAGCTTAAAACATTAATTCCAAGCAAGTATATGAAGCGACGCAAAAACATGAACTTACTAAAATTACCAACACCCAGAACGTCATATGACAGGAGAAATATTAAATATGAAGGAGCGAAATTATACAATGATTTGCCAGGAAATATAACTAAAACGACGTCTATTATTAAATTTAAGAAATTACTAAAGGAACATATTATTAACAATAATTTCCACAAGATACCATAATACACACACACACACACACACATACACACACACACACACACACACACACACACACACACACACACACACACACACACGCGCGCGCGCGCCCGCAAACACACACACTCCCCTGCACACTAGACTAGACATAAACTTTTCATTTTGTAATTTTAAGTTTCTCATTTTAAGTGATCATTGTATCTTATGAGAAATAAAGCATCTTTAAACCGAAAAAACCGAACAGAGATATAGATTTATAGGATAGTATTGTGATTGTATCAATCCGCATAGAGGCAGCGTGGTGGAGTACGCTCTAATCCCTTCCTGGTTGTAGGAAGAGACCCGTGCCGAGCAGTGGGACATAAAAAGGGTTGAAGGCATTGTAATTGCAGCGCTCATTGCCCGGGTGTATGGATCGCGAGCGATCACATTGTTAAGCAACCTCGGGCGCGCTTGGTACTCGGATGGGTGACCACTATTTAGTAACTAAATCCATGCGCGCTTCCGTGCTTCAGAGAGCACGTTCAGTTTAGTTTAGTTAAACCTGGTCGGAGGCTCTTTGGTTGAAACGTTGGCTTCAAAACCGCCCCTAACTACAACACAGTTGCAACTACACAAATATGAAAACCTAAAGCACTATGTACTTAAAGGCTTTTCATTTAACCACTGCTGTATGTATCTATTCATAACGTTTATATTTGGCTCATAGCGCTAAAATGGAGCGTCGTCGTATAGTTCAATTCCCGTGTCACTTGGCTTGCGCGCCAAATCGAGCGACTACAAATGCAGCTAAATCGCTCGCGCTGGAAGTCTTCTCTTAACTTCGTAATATGATTTACGTATCGTACGTAAAAATCTGCTATGTTTAATTATTTATATTTGTTGAGTTAATTTAATATCTAAATAAAATTTTCTTAATTTATGTAATTTGATTCTTGCATAGGTTATTCATTAATGCGTGATCATCTAACGTTGTTAAAAAAATATTAACCTTTAAAATGGTCGCATTCACAATCTGCTCTCTGAAATCGATTTAAAACAATTTCTTTTTCGTATTTTTTAATTCAATTTTTATCTACCTATTTGTGAAAATCTGCAGTCGAAAATTCTGTTGAAATCAGGCTTGTAGCGCTAAAATGGAGCATCGTTTAGTTAAATTCCCGTGTCACTTGGCTTGCGCGCCAAATCGAGCGACTGCAAAACTTCTCGTGCAAAATCGGCTTTGTTTACTTCGACTCATTATGTTAAGCACAAGTTTTTACTCTAATGCCAGTTTAGTTTTACTAAAACAAATTGTGTGCAGTATTATAACGGCAATGTATGCTGATCGTTTAAAATATATCGTTAGGTAACTGGAATCAGTGGTAGGACTAGGACTAAATAACGCTTCACACTCACAGCCCTACACTAGGATTCACTGTATTATGGGTGCCATTGACACACACAAAGACAATGACACAAAATCCCAGACCGAAAACAGAAATTTAAATTTTTGCCCCGCCGAGAATCGAACTCAGGACCCTTCGGATGGTGGAATGGATGTACATGACTTGCAGGACACTATTTAACATCAGGTGGCCTGCTTGCTCGCCTGTTACTCATAAAAAAAGTAGTATACGTACATATGTGATTAAAAACAATAATGAGGTATTATCTATCTATCTTTAACCGCTCGTAGTCTCGTCTCGTGTAAATTCAACGTCCAATTTGTCTTTGGCGATGGCGCCGCGACCCATTAGTTCGCGACGAGTTTAGACTGTAAAGTGGCTTAAGTTTGGGAATTTGACTTCACTTGCGATATCCACACGTAGCATGGCGTAATGTAGGAATGGAATATTAAGTACATATTAGATTTTAAAAGGTTCGTCGTGGAAGCGATCCTAAACGGCAAATTTAAGGTGATTATTGTATTACCAGCATAAAATGTGTTTAGTGGAATTTTGTACTGTTTTTGCCAAGTCAAAGTTCGAATCAGATTAAGGATAACATGGTACGAATTACAGATGCATGCATTCTTGAGAGATCTTCAATTATATTCAGTTTTAGTGAAGTCAAACCACTTTTTGCTGACATAATTAAATTGTCCCCTGTTACTCTATTCTCTCTTATTAGGCACTTGTGCGATACAGTAGTTAACAAGACCGTCTCCCATTCAGAATGTGCTGAGTTTTATTCACGGGTGGTAAGAAATGATTACAGTGACCCAAACCCAGATTTCAATGATGAATATTTTATACAGAAATAGAGATTAATAACCTTCCTGTACTTGTTTCGTCTTTGCAAACATACGGGTACCTTCCAAGAACACAATAATTAAACCATCCATTATAACTAGTTGATTGCCGCCATTGCTTTCAAAACTCGTCTTCTCAAGTTGGCTCGTAACTATGAGTGGTGATTTGTGGTTTAAATTAACACTAGAGTGTTCGATCGGATTCTCTTGTCAATTTGTGTTAAGTATTTTTTGTGGAGGAAACAAGCATTCAGGCTGTCCCGTGTTTAGTGGTCGCTAAAACCCCTCAATTGCTAAACTAGATTTTCCCAGACATTTTTGTCTTGTAAACCCCTTAAAAGGTTTCAGTAGATTCCTCCCTTCGACCTTTCTATCGTCCCTACTAATTTTAACTAAACACTATGTAAAGAAAAAGTTAAAAATAGTTAAGTAGCAATTTTTCGACAATCGCTAGCTATCACTACACCGATTGCCATTGCCAAACCAATGACTTACTAGTCATAATATAATCTATATTACACTTGATTTTAAAGGAGTGCCGAGAGTTTTTTTTTGCCGGCTTTCATCTCCCGGCCTACCTTAGCCAAAAGGGCGCCTAAAGCCGATACACCGTATTATTT
>DWQK01004693.1:0-10208 GCA_018231225.1 Noctuana stator
TTCATCAAAATCGGTCAAGCCATTTCGGAGGAGTATGGCAACGAAAACTGTGACACGAGAATTTTATATATTAGATAAATTAAATTGTGGAAATGAAGGAGATTGCCAGTCGCCAGCTGTCCGCATTACTTACCCGTGAGTATTAATAAACTTATATAAAAACTATAGGAAAATTTTGCGCGTAATGAATGTGGAATATATTATATACCGCTGACAGAGAACCTCTTTGAAATCATATTCATTTTTTTAATGTACATATTAAAACTTCAAAGCATCTACGAGTACCATTTGTCGTAGTCCCCGCCACCTTTCATCACTTGCAGGCAGGTAGGCGCGCTATCTCGGCGGTTCTATAGTAAAACAAACGTATCGATTTGCATGAATCACATATTAACAGTTCGTTAACAAAGTGTATCGTAAATATTTTGCCGTTGAGAAACCACTGCCGGCAGATAACGCTTATCTTCACGGAGAGTATCCATTTGGTACGACCACAATGTTTTAAATTTATTTATATTTTATAGACATTGGACAAACGTTCAATAAAGTTATAAATTACAAATGCATATTATGTATTATTAAAAAAACATAATATAAATGAAACATAATAAGATAAAAAGATAGTCAGTCAGATAAAAAGGTACCTAAGAGATTAAAACTAAAATTAAAAGAATAATTTTGATGTTTTTCGGCAGCTTTTCTGGCGGTTAACCTTAGCCAAAAAAGCGCTTAAAGCCGATGAATCGCATTGCTTTATTTAACTTTCATTTAGTGTATGTGAAAATTAAAAGATATTGATTTTGATTAAAGAACAAACAAACAAAATTGATCACAATTCCATGTCACATACAAATCAATGTTGTTGTTGTCGTATAAGACGGCTTAGTAGAGTCGACATCGACACGGTAGCGTTATGGACAATATTCCTATTTAGAGTGTCGTTTTCAAATACTTAATTTGAATGTTAATCCGAGTCCGAGTGTTGGTCGGGAGCCGGCTGAGATGGCCTATAACGGGGATCTGTCTCCATTGTACCCGTTTCATGATTATTTTAACTTTAAATAACTTTGTTAAATTCTCAAGTTTCGTTTATTTTCTCAATTCCTCACTAACCAATGTCGCGGAAATATCTTAGTGAAGCTTCGATTTATCAATACATTTCAACGTGATTACGGGTTGAAGTGATTCAAAAGATATTATGTGTATTCAAGCTTTGTGGTTTTAAATTAAAGATTAAGAATTATGTTGTATCTGTGCTCGTCTTTGGTTTATAGTTCTCAAATCTCATCTGTTTCTGTTAGGTATCAATATATTATACAAGCAAGTGCCAATATATTATATAAGAGTAATTATTGCAACATCTTTAAATTGTAAGTAGCAAATATAATTTAAAGTAATTGAAGAAGGTAATGCATAACTTGTACTATGATTTAGAGAACTTTGAAAGAACTTGTCACGTACTTACGTTAGACCTCATTTCTTTTATTAGCAAGGCTAATTTTGACTTTGATTTTGTGTTCTTTTGAAGTATGTACCAATAAGCGAGTGCATCTTTTGTATGAGGTCTTGTAGCGAACTGTAGTGTTCTGTAGCGTATTTTTGGTGGCATTAATACAAGAGCCTAAAGCAGTATCGTGCGTGAGAATGAAAACATTTAATGTTCCAATAAAGTACACTACAGATACAGAGTAGGTAAGTAGCTAATGTGTCCGGACTCTGGCGGTTCCACGACTGTTAGTGAATTAATATAAACCGCTAGATTTCTTGTTTTTAATGCAATGCCTCCATAAGTAGTTTTTAATATATTGTGAGTTGCTGATGTGCACCTATACTGCATCCACTTACCTATTGTATTATACCCAGGTATAGTACCATAAGGTGTATAAGGTGTAGTATAATTATAATATGTAGTAGTATGTACATACTATTCAACCCATTCATTGAACTTAAACTAGATACTAAAGGAATTGCCTTCTGATAAGATTGAAACGTATGTATATTTGTATAGCATTCACGGTTAGATTAGTCTCAAAACAGTAAACATATCTATTATCAGAGTAGACTTATCTCCAGAAACCAGGTGTCAACGCGTCTTAACCACAGTATCAATGAAATCTTTATCTTGAGTTTTCAAATAATGTCTTGTAGCAATTTAAAATATGATGCTTATCAACGTAGGGAAAGATTGCGCAAGGTTGGCAAATACGATTTTCCACATTTATTACAAAAACATGTTACTCTGGACGATGTGGAGACACACAATCTAGTTTAGGTTGACGTGGTGAGCTCTGCCGCTCTAATGAAACAAAATTCATGTTCCTAAATTGGTTTATGGAGGAAACTCCCGAAAGTGACAACCGGTAGCTTCACCACCACCATTAAGTGTTCTTTCCTCCCCTTTGCTTTCTAATCACCTGTAAAGCAACTGCCTTATTTGGGCGGTGTGCGCCGCCTCTACGCGGCATTAAGGTGCCAGATGAAAACGCAAGTCACCTCGCTTCCGCGCCGAAACGAACAAACATAATTAATATAATTGCACCGGTGTGGCGGCGGCACAAAAGCGGATATTTCAAACGAATAAAACCATGTAAGTGCGATTGTTCACAACAATAGCCGCTATTTGCATACACACAAAGCCTCCGCCGTATTGCGTAGCGCGGTCGTTTTCTAATCTAACAAATTATTTTCGGCGTCATGTAAGAAAATTGATAACCGTGTTATGGACGAGGTGTGAAACTGTGAACTAGTTTTATGTTACGCCTCACAGTTTTTATAATATTAGGTGGTAAACGCACCTACAACTACTTAATGACACTATTTGAATACCTCTTTAGGATTTACCATCGTGAATGTGATGAAATTTTATTAATACGAGTAAGTAAAAGAATAAAGTTATATTTGCACGCCATCTGTGTCACAGAGTATGCTGTGTCGCGTCTTGTACTGAAACATCTTCAAATTTCTATGTCTCGCAAATAAAGAATTTTGAATTTTGAAGTAATTAATCTTAGTCACATACTAAATTCGTTATTTAAATTCGGATATTTTAGCCAAGCCATCTACTTGCCACGCCGGAAAAAAGTTTGGCTAATAATGGACATCTTAGAATTATTAATATACTCGTACCTACAGCATCTTATAGACTCGACAACTACACTCAGTTTCAGATTATGCTAAAAAGAAGTTTTTTTTATAAACAGTATATTCATATTCATTCATATTCATATTTGCACACTTCTTAAAGTACAATAACTCTTGAAATGTTACTAGTTTACGACGATAGAAAAACCATTTGCACGTAAATGAATATACCCAAATGTTCTGAGATCAAATCTTCATAGATACCTACCTATTACCAACACATCTAAAATATTCAAAAAGAAAAAGAACCATTTTATTATTATTCCTAACTAAAATTATTCATACGCGACCCATTCATTTACAATCCAATAATCAAATAAACCGTCAGTTAGGTACACGTATCTTTACATCGCAAAACAAACCTCCTTATTGTCGGGGAAACTTTATACTGAGGCACATTAGCCCGTCACAAAGGACCTTATCACACATCTACTGTTTATAACAATAGCCAGTTCGGAAACTAGCAAATATCGTTATAATAAAACGATCATATTTCGCGCTTTCAATGGTGATTTTATCTTTCTAGGGTGACCAAATAATAGATAATCCTATTCACTGTTTGGAAAATAATAACATTTTTTGTCAACAACAGAATTCTCACATGACAACTTTTCTTCCTGCTTGCGGTCACATCCGCTGTGTCCGTTACCACAGAACATAAGTGTCGATTTTCTCCAATTTGTAAGCTATGAAGAGTACTGTTACAAATTTAATCCTGATCTTATTAAAAAGACATACGATTTGACCATAAACAAGCATTTGTCACCGGTACAGATTCTGAATTATTGTTCTAAATATCAAAACTTGTAAGGACAAACCGTTTTATCTCGACATGAATATCGTGAAAGTGAACTGAAGTAAAGCAACAATAAAGCATCAAGTAAAATTTTGTTAAGCTTAACAAATGTCATATAATTTATAAACAGTTTATCGGGCCTGAATTTATAGGTATCCTTTGGCTACAGTTTGTCGGTTAATTACGTCACCGGAAAAACTCTGGGTGTATTTCTCTTAAGGAAAGACAAATAATACAGCAATTTTCAAGCCTGATAATAAGCACACATTGTATAGAGGTTTTGATAAATGCATTCGTCCTAGAAATCAAATTTCCAAAAAAAATGAGCCTGTTAGAAAGCAGTTTAGCATTTACAAAGCTATTTAGCCCTCGGACAATACAAGCTTTTATCTCACAGCAATAAAGTTGCACAAACGGTGAGATAGGCATCGACGACAGTGTTTAGTTGAGTGAAAAATAATATGTTTGTAGATGTATATCTGTTTGTGCGTCGCTACCGGCCGTACAAAACTCTCTTGGATCATATTTCGTTTTAGCGACCCGTTTCAATTCAATAAAACTTTCATAAAACTCTTTTGTCATGATAGTCTTTTATTGCTACATTTTTTTAATTACCTACCTGCATTTAAAAATGTGTTATATATATATATTATGATTGAATTGAAATGACTATTATAATAAAAAAAACATAATACTTTCTTGAAGCTAATATTTTAGGTACGTACACAACTAAGGGAACGGTTACGTTATATCTACTGGCATCCTTTCTTATCAACCTAACGTAGGGCACGTCACAGGGTGTTCGTATAAAAAGATGCGCGTACAGCTGGGACCGAAGATTAGTTCACTACGTAGTAGGTATACTTAACTACACTTCAAAGGTAACGGGCGGCGAGGGCAGCGAAGCGTGCGACGGCGGCCGCGAGATCGCGCGTCTACCATCTGATAGCGAGCGTTTTGACACTTGACCTGCAGTTACCATCCCATGATTAGGACTGGGATAATCCTGCCGGCTTCTGATACTTATGTTTGAGTCGATAGTGTTAGCCTTTATGATTAGCGATGCATCCACACACGACCAAATGGGTCTATGGGTAAATGTCTATCTTATTACAAAGACCTTTTAACAACAGAGTCCCTAGTTCGCTATTACTATTACTGGCTTTTTATTAGTCTGGTACTGGTCTCGCGTTGGAATGGCCATCCTTTGCCTTTTCTTCATCTATTGACGTATCTGCTGCGCAGAATTACGAGGTAACTAACGTCTTTTTTTTAAAAAGGGTTTTATATTAGATAAGTCTCTTAAAGTTAACAGACAGGCATATACTTTTTCAGGTATTATCTCTCTATAGTCTGAGAGCAGGGTGACCCCAGCCCGAACCACCTACCGCTCCCGGCGTGAAGCAAAGCGGGCCGCGTTTGACCGCAAATAAACAAACACACGCAATTATCGCAACAAACACGATCCTGTTACCACAACATAGAACTTATTTTCCTCCAAAGCCATCACGGATAGATCTGACTGTCATTTCGGCTAGATTATTCCGACAGTTCACGCGCGCACGGCTACTGCCTGGTTGTTGCGGCATTAATTATTTCCCATCCAAACAAATATAGGCTTTATCGCGTTTTGATAAGGGACAGAGGTGTAGAGGCAAGTATATGTTAATGTTGGGCCATTGAAACGCAATGGCTGCCAATCATAGCTTGTTTGGTATGCAAGTGTTTTATGTAACCCGATATTTCTTGTGACTGCCCGCTCTACAAAACAGTTGTGAGATTACACGTCCGATCTGTTACGGGTTAACTCGTGATAGATGTAAAAATATCATGCAACCACAAAAAAGAATTAAGCTCTCCAAATGAGAAATGAGAGGAACCCGTACCTATGTGTCTTTCAAACATTTTTATGTAGCCCATGAGTTTTATTAGATTCAAACTTTCCTCAATCTGTACCTACTGTTATTCAATTTACTAACAATTCTAATAACAAAATGATAATACAATATGATCCCACTTAATCCATCAGCCAAAGAATTATGTCGGGAGTAGGCACCTCCACGTTTGCAGCTGCCATCTCTAAGTTAATGAATGTGAAATTTAAACTAATTTAGCATGCACTCGCAGGTAACCGCACCCCAGTCAACTTCGCCATAAGGTAGAGTTCCGAACTGTCCGTATCATTACAGTATGAATATTTAATTTGGTCGCGGCGTTCTCGTAATGCTTGGCTGTTACATACGAAAATACGTCATTTCCACATGCCATTTACTCATTTCAAATATCACTAGGGTTGATAATGTTTTGGACACGTGGGTGTGAGTTGTGACACCCTGAAAGATTGTAATCCAAAGTGGTCCGACCTCAAAGAGGACGTTTCAGGTTTCAAACATAGGCTTCGTCCACCGGGTAAGGACCATTGTGAGCCTTTTCTAATGTGAAGTAATTTATTAGCTACGTTTTGAAACATATAGGTAATAGATTCATTTAGAACCATGTTTGACAGTCCGAGTGACGCTGGTTAAGAATGAAATCGTTCTGATCTAAGTAGTCTGTAGTTCTGATTAAAGCAAAGTGCTTTTTGGAATATTTGGAGGCTTATTTTAACTGTTTTCAATAATATAGAAGTAGTCGCTTATTATTTGTACAATTTAAGTCAATTACCGAACAATTAAAAGTAATAAACCGAAACAGCAACAAATATAACTTTTGGTCGTACTGAACACCTTCTACTGAATCGTCGTCGGCCATAATAATGGCCGCTTCTTACATCACTCTTGGCCAATTTCTAGGAATGAATATTGCATATCTAACCATATGCTACGTGGGGCGGGCTCTTTGGTCGCGGACAACCTGACACCGCTACCGAGGTGAGACACTTGCACGGTTGTCTGCAAGCTATTCTGATCCATAAACTAAATGGAACACAGATCAAAATCCTACCAAACAAAGCTTACTTCGAATAGTTTTGACTACTGTATACTAAACCGTATAATTTGAAGAGGAGTTATTACGTATTGTCGATAATTAGTGGATGGACGGCTGTAATAGACGTCGGTTCCGTAATAATTATGTGACATAAAATGACATAGCGCTAGTAGAAATCGTTCTATGTTTTGAAATATGCAAATGCCTTAAGATATTCCTCGCTTCCTTCCTATAATACGTAAATTTCAAGCTACAATTAAACGGCTCCATATTTAATGCAGTTATGTTACTTCTGTAGGTACTACGAGTGGTAAACGCATTATGAAATAATTCTACTTCTTAGTATAAGGACTTCGTATCCGCGATTATCTTAGGCATTACGACTTGTAGTTAGAAAACTCACCGAAGAGTTTCTTTAAAAAATAGACCGTAAAAACATTTCAAAACAAAATTTTCCTTGCTAGAAAAATGTATACCATAATTACAGCCAATTACAAGAATGCGGTACCAGGCGTACATAACTGATGAGGGTAATGAAGTAAACTGCGTGACCACAACATTAAAACAGCTCTTTTTCCGTTTGATCGGCAGGCGGGCGCGCACCTGACGATCCTCTCACGGCCATGCTTTCCTAGTACTTTTTATTTAAAGGTTTTATTGTTTTGTACTTTATACATTGATATCTTTAGTAACAAAATTTATATCTTTATTCCTAGCTCATTTTGTTGAATTGATCATGTTACGTTAAGAAACAGAATATAAGGACACGATTGAATCAAAACTTTAAATGTGAGACCCTTTGGGTTACGATTGGGACTAGAACTCAGCTTTGATTTTGAAAAGCTAAAGTTACCTTCATCTTACGTTCACTTTAAATGTAGAGTTCCCAATGTTAAAATGTAGAGTTCGCACAAACCGCATTAAAGGAAAAATGCAACTTAAAATTGAAAAAACAACAAATCTCTCACATCTTCTACACCGTAATGTACACCGAACGAGGCGGGCACCACCCTGCCTCACCACCACAACAACACACTTGTTTCCATAATAAAATAATCTACTCAAGTATGCAAGCGATTAAACGCAGGACGACCACGAATATTACCGTACGAGAATTGTTCGGTAATTTGACATATACAAAACTGTTATTTGGACTTGTTCTTCGCTTATTAATACTTAAAACTTTGCAGCACTCGAGGCGGTTTGCTGGAAAACAGAATTGTTACTTCTTTAGTTATTTTTCTGTGGTGCTTCAAATCAGTAAGTAATGAGTTAATCAAGTAGGTATAATTATGCAGCATTTATTTCAACATACCTCAATATATTTACTTAAATTAACTATTTATTTTTAAAAATTGGCCCAATTTTAGAGCTCTCTTTGAGCATCGTAAAATCTGAACATAATGTTTTTGAACATTTAAACATTTTTAACAAACTTAGTACTCTGCTCTTCTGATGACTGTCTGTTCTTATATTAATTATAAATACTTTTTAAATTGAATAAATATTTTCGTCTTATGATTCTTGAAAACTATACTTACGCATTTACTACATGTAGGGTCGCGATGAGAGTATAAAAATGCACCAGACAGATCTCCAGAAATATTAATAAAATGTTTTCCCTTTCATAACTCACTAAAGGCAACATATAATATAAAATATTAGTGTAGATTTAGCTTCACAGAAAAATTACGAACCTATAAAAATGAAACAAAGAAATTCACAGCCACTAAAATTTCTGCAACTTGTCACCACATTAAATGATCCTGAGAAAATTCTTATAACAATATGAAACATAATAATAGTTGAGTGAGAGTACTTAGCAGCATAATCCAATTATCCTGTGAACTACTTCAGAACGTATCGACTTGTCCATCGTTGAAAGACTTTGAAATTACTTACAAGTACGAGTGGCTTTGCCCCTCTTTGATCGCTCTCTTTGACATTGAAGTGTTGCGGCTTATAGTACCTATACGGACTGAAATATTCCGAATCTCAGTACGAAACTACAATCATAATTAAGTTTGTTCAGTAAAATCAAAATTAAAATCTATTTTGTTTTTATTCATCATGAGGTATTTTCAGTGAACGTCAAAGTAAGGTAGTGTTACCTATGTGTTACTATTAGCAATAGCAGGGCATTTAAAATAGTATGGTACCTATATTTATCTGTTATTTGAGTATTTTGAAAAATTTTTTCCATTTTCATATGTGTTTTTGTACGGAGTCAGCCGTCACGTGTTGCTTCCCAGGGCGTCAGTCGACCACTGCGCATCCCTTCACTCAATTATTCAATACTGATCAACTACCCGCTTGTTTGTTTAATGATAGCTACGAGTACGTTGGAACCCATTACGAGTTGTTATATTGTGTATTGTTTCTAGAAACGTTTGAATTTAAAATAGTTTGTAACAATCCGTGTTTATACCTACTTCATATAAAAGTGTCTGGTGGGAGTCATAAGTTGGTAAAGTAGGTATTGTTTTAAAATAGACATAAAATGTGTTATGGAATATTATTGTAGCTGTTATGAAAAATAGTATTTAATTTATATTCTGTCACTTCGTGAAAATAAAATAAGTTGTTATGAGTAAGTAGGTTTGAACTTACCCTCATGTCAAAAATAAAATACGATTAGAAATGTTATAACAGAAATAAGCATTGAAATCTTTTAAATCCATTGCTAGCCAGTACGATTTCTTTAAGTCGGTTGACCATTCTTATAGATTTAGAGGAATAAAAATATTATCGTTTTTAATACAGTCAACGTAAAGCTTAATTCACATAGGTACCTACAATAGACTCTACGTTTCGTAAATTCATAACGCCAACGCGCCTCGAGCACAGCACAGAATTACTAATGATTTAAAATGAAATGAAAAACTTTGCTTATTAATTATAATATTTTTATGTATTTTTTTACTGTATGTCATTATTATTTATTTCCTATATGAATTTACATGAAAATTAAATATTTTTCAAGGTTACCTACTACCAAGGTTCTCATAATTTGTCACATCTTACTAAACTTAAGTTGAATTAAATGTTTAATTAATTAAAAAAACATCTTTGCTCTTACAACGAATAATTAATTTTTTGTTCGTGCCCCATATACATATTATGTTACAGAAAGGACTTTGATACAGAATTCATTGCACACAAACAGTTGTTCTTTCTATAGCATAATCGGTTCGTCAACCCTTCTTAAAATAAATAAAATCGCAGAATGTTCTACATATAGGTACCTAAGGTCTGGTGTGGAAAAGCCGTTAGGTCTTAAATGCGTTGACATTTCAATGAATAAAATTAAATGTTTGCGCAGAAAGAACCCTTTGCAACCAGT
>DWQK01004694.1:0-10207 GCA_018231225.1 Noctuana stator
CTATAAATTGAGATGTAAGCTATCCTATCTTTCAAGTTGGATCAATCTGCACACGGTGCGCAAAATTTGGTTAAATCGGTTAAGTAGTTTAGGAGTCCATCGCGGACAACCACTGTGACACGTAATTTATATATATTAAGATTATAATTCGCGTTACGAAAACAACTGCCTTCAAGAATGTCGCACACATACTTAATGCAAATTCGCTAATTTTAGACTTATAATGATTGTCTCATAGATTCCATTGTGAGAACTGTATAAATTTTAAATGGGACGACACGGAAAGTGCCAGATTTAAAATAAAGAAACAGTCATCGAAATCCGTTCACCCAGTCGAAAGTTATGAAGTGACAAACAAAAAAAAACAGTCGAATGCCATCTTCACTGCGAGTAAATCAACCAAAAAGTTAAAAAACTTAAAAGGTTCAGAACTCAATACTTCGAACTTCATTTCCTGAAAGTGTATTATGATAAAAAGTTCATCTAATTCTAATAACGACTGACATCTAATCTGCAGCCTGTAATAATTTAATTTCAGCTTTTTATAAGTTCTTTTTACCTAACTTTCAAACGATCGCAGCCATCAAATACTTAAGCTGTACTTTAAGTCGCACGTTTATTTCTGGGTTTCATACAAATGCAATATGAGAATAAAGAAAAAAAACTAAATCCTGATAACTTTGCATACTTATGTTTACCGAAAGCTAGCCATATAAATACTCGTAACTAATTTCATTTGCCTCTTAAAAGATTGCATTAAAACTCACCATAATCTTAATAAAAGTAATGATTATAAACACCACAGTTTAAAACCTCCAAACTAGTTTTCTAATGAAAACCCTTAGACTTAGTCCGTCGAATTCGTAGTCTCGCTTCAAGCTAAAACTCCATTTCCTAGGAGAGTATTAGGATTAAAAGTTGGTCCAGCCCTAAAGCCGAGAGACAGCTGGTCTGAGCTGGAATGGAATTATTTGGAATCAAATTTAAAGCTCATTGACGACCCTGGTTGCCTAAGCCTTGATTTAATGCCCCTGTCACAGTAGGTATCAGAAGAAGGCAGTGATGCTAAAATAGTAACCTGATAACCATAAGTGGAATCGGATTCTATTTATATTGCTGCCTTATCCAGCAATCAAATGAACTAAATTAAATATAACTAAATTAAATTTAAATCTATGCCGTAAAGTAATCTGTCCAAAATTGTTGACAGAAAGTTATTACAGAGGGGTCGTAAATAATTTTGTTTACCTGAGATAAGCTTTACTTATTATCTAATGTTAGATGTGAGCTGTACAATTGTCCGTAACACGGAAAAAGAGACGTATAATCGTTTCTCTCTCTCAGTTTCGTGGACCGTAACATAATAATCACAACATCAAAAATACAAAAAAGTAAATCTATAATTATAAATCTGTAGAGGTAAATTCTGTACATGAAATATATTTTCAAAATAACCATCATGGGATCGATATTGATGCCAAAAATGCAAACACTAAAATGTTTGTCTGACTGTCTGTCTGTCTGTATAACCGTTATAGAAACAAAAACTGCTCGACGAATTTGAATGAAACTTGTTATAATTATTTTTCATACTCCTGAGCTGGTTATAGTATACTTTTCATCATGCTACAATCAATAGGAGCAGATCAGTGAAGGGAAATGTTGGAAATTTTTTTAACACGAGTGAAACCGCGGGGCACAGCTGGTTAGCAATAAAGCAACTAAAAGCTATATAATAACTAATCACCAAAAAATTGCAATTAAAGTTAATAGTTAATATTAGTTAATAAAAGTAAATACATAGCAGAGCTTAGTTATTGAATGAAACAGCGACAATTACAGTGAACTAGTCCAAAGTTATAGGAAATTTGAAAGTAACAAAAAAACTTGTAACGATAAAATAATTTACAGCAAAGAAGACCTACCCAAATATGTTTAAATTACCGCACAAAATGATTCTAGCGGTTCGTTGAAATCAAAGCATTGATGTGAGAGCACAATAGAAAAATTAAGTCAACGATGCTGAAAGAAATCAAAATCGGTCACAGGTAGCCGATAAGGCAGCAACAAAGGAAGAAATTAATTCCGTTCGACGACAAATTCGAGTTTTGGCTCATAAATACCTATCTATTGCCTACGGTTACATTAGCAGAATTTATTTTGTAAAACTTAAAGGATAGTTAGACTATTGATAAGGTTATTTTTATCATTAATTCACAAATGAATGAAGTACACGTTATTATTATGTTTGGAAATCGTATGAATGAACCGGAAATGCCTAAGTATTTTAAAATATACAAGAATGGTAATTTGAAAAATGCCATATACTGAAAGGTAATAGTTTAATTATATCTTCTGTATACGAGTAGGTGTATGGTGTTTGTGTAAACAGGCAAATAAAAAAAGCTGAGAATCCTAAAAATATTTCACGTTTATACACGGAATCCCCCGACAATTTTCATAATATTGGCATCTGTAGATAGACAAAACTCACGAACAATTTCGAAAATTGACGCTACGATTAAGATTCATAATACTTCTGAAGTTTTATCTCGTGTTCGAACGGAGCCAAGTTTTGGAGCAATAAAGCATTTTGGCAGATTTTGAAGTGCTACAGATATTAAATGTACATTACGCGGTTCAGACGCAGATGTAACGAATTTCGAGGGCCTTGCTTCCGTCATTGTTTTAAGTACATGTCTTACTGATAAAGATAAGGAATTAATGAGATTCTACTTATAAATTGTCCAATTGAGTTCTAATAGATGACTTTAACGTCACTATTAAAATATTTACAACTCGCGTTTCGAAATAAAACCGACATCAATGTCGCGCACATATTTAAATTTAAGACTTATATGGTTTTCTTATGAATACCATTGTTAGAACTAAATCAAATTAAAATGGAACCAAACGAAAAGCATCAGCTTTCAAATAAAACAAGAATCATCAAAATCTTTTCACCCAGTCGAAAGTTATAGGTAACAAACATAAAAAAAAATAAAAAAAATACAGCAAAATTGAGAACCTCCTTGTTTTAAACTGTTTAAAAATACACCTTTAGTCAATTTTTTATAGCGATAGTTAATTTTATTACACTTAATAATTTTTTAAATGTAGTGAAATAAAATCTTCTATCTCTGACAATAATTATTATAGCTGAAGCCATGTCTAATCTAGAAATTAAACATCAAATATTAAACCGACATATTTCATCATAATATATAATTATGTACCTATAGCGTAGAAACGGAACAGTTGTAGTATCATTATGAAGACCAACAAAAAATATAAGGTTACATAATTATAATTATACGTAGTTTTAATCGTCCAACGCTTCATCGTCCAACGATCGAGGTACAACAACTTTGCAATTCGCGACTAATTGTATCTTTATCGTCGCACCTTGCATTTAAACCGTAATATCTGCCTGTCCGCTGTTGTACCTTGCCCAATAAATTTGTCCGCTGTTAGTAATTTATGTACGGGAAATTCGTCCGTTTAAATTTAGGGACACGGTTTCTGTAATTATGTTGACGCTAGCACCAATTGTTACGTTTTTCAATTCAGAATTGCTTTTAATGGTTCAATTTATTCAAAAACAATTTGAGGTGTAGTAAATTGATTAGTTAGTAAATTTAATTATGGCATTTATGAACGACGGTAGAAGTTATACAACAGCTTGTATATACATGTTACTAATTATATCGTTATTAATTTAAAAAAAGAAACACTGAGACTTGTTTAAACATAATTACTTGTATAATTGTAATTAGTCAAAACACAGAACCCTGTGGTTCTATAACGGTGTGTAACGCAGCTATTATAGAACTTGCCTGTCACCTGCAAACACCTGTATTTGCAACAGAATGGCTATCATTATCACGTTTAATTGCAACTGTCGAAAAACTATTAAACAGTTGTTGTGTGATTGCATGCAAACATACACATAAAATATGTACAATACGAAGCAGGTTATAAATATAGCTCGTAATTATACAATTCCTCATTTCTCCTTAAACATAACTCAACACCACTTCAACCTCAAATCACAGAGAGATCTCAAATTACATAGGCAAGGAAATCTCATTCGGGGCGACCATTCTCGCCACGATCCCCATAAATCTAGGAAAAACATCCGAGCCATGACAAATGCACTGCCGTCGACCCTTTCTCGTTGCGATACACCCCGCGGAATACAACCTTTTCGCACTGAATAAAAGTAAATATTTGTACAAGGCTTCGTAGGAACTGTAAGGAAGGTTGTTGGGATGTATTCGAATTATTAAATTATGTAACTGTTTGTTTGTTATTTATTAAATGAAGCAGCAAACGAGCATGCTTTTTAATCGTTATTTTGTTTATTTAACAAACTCTTTTCATCCATTTAACAAACCATTAACAAAAAGTGAGTTTAATGCTAAATAAAAATCTACCATGCAACCTTAGGAAGTGCAGAGAAGTGTGAAGAAGGCAAGTAATGGTAAGAAAAAAAAAAGATATTATAAGAAAATTAAAAAAACAATTTAAAACAAAAAGAAAATGATTTACTTTAAAATAATGCACTAAATTATAAATTAAAAACACACAGATTGGGTTACAAATAGGAGAACAATTTAAGACCACATATAGAACTGTTAACACGCTTACAGCACTTTTAATTATTAAAGGACCTAAAATTTGTAACGTATCTATACGTATTTATAAACAAAGGCTGGAAATACCAAAGCAAATAGATACTAAGGCAAATAGAGTTATTCGAACATTCAGCAGTTCACGTCAGTTTTAGACAAATAAGGACGGAATTTCTTGTTCCTTTCGTATCTTGCTGAGAATATTGAACGTTAGATATCGTAAGGTCTGAAGTGATTTAGGGTTCAGTATAAAGATTATTTTATACTGGAACTACGTGGTACCTGCGACTTCTTCTGCGCAGTTTTTTCGAGCAATTTACGTAATATCTTTAGAAATTGTAGCCTATGTGTTATTCTGATGTATAAGCTATATTATTGTAAAGTTTCATATATATAAGCTATATTATTGTAATATCCATTCCGTATTTTTTACGTGAAAGAGTAACAAACATTCATCTATCCATGCTTACAAACTTTCGCGTTTATAATATTAGTAGGATATACAACGTATCTACAAACACACTTATATGTAGCTATATTTATCTAAAAATGACCTGAATTTAAAAGTGTTAATTTATAATATGAAAGAAAAAGTAGTATGTACCTAATGTCTCAAGTAAACTGAACGTATTTTCAAATACCTTCCACCACCTTGAGTTCTAGACTATTTATTTATCTCAATCTTGAGTAGCGGCAAGTCGTAATAATCAGTACATATTTTTTAAAACAAAAGATCTTCTAGAGTTCTATGATTCACATTTCAAAAGCAATTGCAAAAGTATAGAAATATTTAACCATAATACATACGTATCAATTTCAATTATTTGCCAAAGAACCTGGAATTCCGAACCCGCTAACTCAAAATCCAAGTCAGTCGAGCAAAAACTAATTTCAGGGTTTCCACGTTAGAAAACGATACCCTAAAAGAGACGTCACTGCGAGGTTTTATTATTGAGTTAGCCCGGCGCGGTACTCCAGACGGCACTTGGTACATTGCGGCGGCACTTAGTCTTGCTACGGCGAAACCTGTAAAAGACCTAGCGTTGTACCTCACTCAACGCAAAGAAACCGTCTCTTGTAATAACGTTAGTTACCGAAGTTGAATTTTGTGTGCCGCAGTTGAAAAATTGAAGAACTTCTTTGGTTAGGTTCCCGTTTGTAAAATGCTTGGTTGATTTAGTAAATTCTTAGAATTTGTTTCTAGACATTTTTGTATGCATTCTATCTGGGCTCCAAGCCTGCTTTTTTACAACTATTATAACACCAATATATATTATGACAAAACAGTGATTGGATTAGAAAATGTCTTTTTTTAAAGGTTACTTTATTCCGGATGGTCATAAGCTATATAAAATTAGGGTAGTAAAAGTTTTATCGTCACCTATTAATATAAAGAAATAATGAGTCGAACTTTTTCAGATATATAAATATCGATAAATGTTTCGAAAAACTTGATTGGGATCCACTTTTGTAATTCACACAATTTACGAAAAACCATTTCGTAATTTTTTGTAACGTTTCATAGAAAAGTAGCTTAATAAAGTTATTTCTTTTGTCCTCCGCCTCGTAGGAGACCAAAAGGAAATTCCATTTTTTATTTTCCTCAATTAGAAGCTTTTGAGGTTCCAATGATTTTTATTTGTGAAAGGTAACTCAACTTTTAAGACTTCGTCGCAGAGCTGGGAAAGTTTTGTCGATTAAATTAGGGTTTGGAAATGGTATGAGTGTATCGATATTGTAGAAACATTTTTTTCGATAAAAAACTTTTGGATCACTGAGAGTTAATTTAGTTGATTCGCAAAAACTTTTTTTTACAGCTTTATTCTCCCGGTCAGTACCCATAGCCGAAACGGCGACTGTACGGACTGATTCATTTGACTTTCAAGAGTGATTTGACTTTTAAGAGAATGTAAATACTTCATAATGAATTAAATATTTTCTTTAATATGACATAGGTATTTAACTATATTAGGTATCAAAAAAAATTTTCAAAATTACAAATACCTACGTACACGTATTTGTAATGTTTTATATCAATTTCGATAAAATCATATCTTTATATCAATATCGATAAAATCTAAAAACGCATTGCCTTCACTACTTTAACCTGGTTTAAAAGAACCGTCTGCACGTCTAGCGGCACTTCCAGACGTACGGGAAATCACTTAGCCGGAGGGTCACTTCAGACAATCTCGTTCTAACTTTGTGGAAATTATAGACATATTCCTTTAAGAACTAGTTTAAACGTACAAATACATAGAAATTCTGTATATTAGACATGGATGTTAGTTATTGCCGCTTACGTTCAGGCTGAGATCAGGAATATTTATCCTTTATTAAATTAACTTAAACTTGGATTACAAAAGGCGGACTTAATGTCAGTTGTCATTCTCCAGTCAACCCTGGGTGCTGATGAGAACATGTTGAATGATGATGGACTGAAAATAATACAATCATGATAAGTATATGAGTGTAAAATATACTTATAACGGCTGACAAATTGCTCAGAATGTCTGTCCTTAACTCAACTAATGATTTTAGTTGCAATATCTAATGTACTTACTAATATTAGTTAACAAGCAAGTGAAGACTTCTGCCAAGACACCTGCTACAGTTAGAAGCAATTACAGTAACACTGCTAGACTAAGCGATACACACGAACGGATTAGACTTAAAACATTATTATAAATGACCGGTACTGACGGTCTGTTTTCAAACTCATGTGAACAGTTTTCATGCATTCAAAATTTCATTAAACTACAGATTGAACTCTGTTCTGTAGATATAGCATTTCTACTGAGATGACTTCGATCAAAAAGGATGGGTATTAAAGATTATCTATGATCTATGACTTTCTATGATCCTTTGACTAAACTATGAGCTTAATATACAGCTGTTATTTATTATTTATGTTACAAAAAGCATTCGTATTTTTACGAAGCAATATTTATGTTACGAAACTTAATTTTTAACATTAATAGATATTAATTACGAGTTATGTGGTATTCACATTTCGGTTCAGAACGTAACCAGTGAATATTAATTCGGTGCAGGATATTATGTAGTAGTATCTACCTGTTTTAAACCTTTATCTTACATACCCCATTAAATAGCATTCCGTTTCTATAAACCAACTCCAGCGTACTTCAAAAGTGCTCTAAAGCACATTAAACTCAACCTTGGTTTATTCATCGCAAGTTACTTAAACTGTTCATCAGTGTGTCACGCGTATAATCCACTGCGCGTAAATCATCACACAACTTAAAACACACAAATAACAAGTTTGATACAGCGCCCTCTCCCGGCAAGTTGGGGGTAATTTGCATATATTATCATCTCAGGTGCTCCGCCTGTGATGTTTCGAACGAGTCGCGTTCCAGAACGATCTTAAATGGGTTTGGAATTACGAACTTTCCAGCTTAAGATCTGAGTGGAGATAATAATTGTTATTTATTGATTGCCATTAGGAACGTTACATGTTTATGGGTTGGCAAAGTTAATAACACGTTTACGATTAGGCATAGCGAAGATTATCAATAAATACGAGTATGTTGAAAGTTATTTGCCTTATATGTGTTTCATTGTAGGCCTTCTAATGTTTTTATTACAATATTATACCTTCTCTTTAATTTAAAATGAAGTCGCGTCCACTGTCTGGTAGCTTAGATATTTCAAGCTACTCAACGGATTTTAAGGCTGTTTTCAGCAATAGATAGAGTGATTTAAGAGGAAGGTTTGTAATCGTTTTGAGGCTGTGTAAAGTTGGCTGAATTAGATAGTTGTTTAATAAATGTGTGGACAGTGCGAGTATTATTAGATGGTATATGATACGTTGCTATGTACATGACAGAACTCCCATGTTTAAATGAAGGGCATTAACCCATTTGAACTTATATTTCGTTCCGACACGTGTTGTTTCATGATGAATGGGTGTTTCGGAGGTTGCTGATAGTAGTCACTATCACTAAGTTTACCTTCATTTTATTGACATTTAAAAATTGCCCGTTCTATTTATGGGGCCGCCCTAATTAATTGATCCGAAGATTCGCGGGAGTTGCGTACCGCCGCCTCCCGCCGCCCCCCACGGTGTATCTTTGGCTTTAATTTGGAATTGTTAGCGCAAAGGGAATGCAATTTACGTAAAATAATTGTTTGATTTCAAATATTCCGACGCCCACCCTTCCGGCGCGGGCTTAATTTGCCCGATAAATGAAAAAATAAAAAAGGTTATTTCCTAAAAGCAATCTACGGATTAAGTAATGACATCTGGGATACGATTTTGGAATTTTGATCATTGTTTTGTATCTTGATTATTTTAATGTGAATTGTAGAAATATTTCTACATTCCGTGTTGATTTGTTTAATGAACGGGTCACATTCAAATTCTAATTAACTAATCTAATCAGAATACTCATAGCAGAGTTCATTTATGATTATGTAAAACTTTAATTGTTATACATAGTTGAGGTGTAATGTCACATATAGGTGTTTAAAGATTGATCGATAAAGTTCTTTTCAATATTTTCAGTTAGGTACCTATACCTAATCAAATTTCCCTTGTAACATTTCCCATGTAACATACTTTATCATTTGAAAAACTTAAATGACGAATGAATAAGAAACTTTAAGACTCAAAATAAATCAAACTCATGAAGAGTTATGACGTAAAAAATGTAACAGATCAGGATTAACACTTGATAGGTACTCTATAACCACGCTACATTGCAATTGAACAAAGCATCCAAACATTCAATCCCTTGCAAAATTCCCTACGAAGGACCTTAATTTAGACATTGTACGGAATCAAGAGAGCGTAAAACGTGTCGTGTGTCCCGTCCTCATTAATAACCGACTGTCAGGATAGAGGGTTTCAGTAAACATGTACCTAGTTATTCCTCCCCGACCTACCCTTTATTCCGCGGATGACGTCATTGTTCACGTCCCCCCAAAGGGCTCGTTCTTCAGATGAATCGACAAGATTTTATGTTAACACGACGTATAGTAGGTACGTAATTTGACGACCCGTGTGGTGAAAAGTTACCAAACCGGTCCATCGTTTGAAGGGTCCTGGGTTCAATTCCTGGCAGTGCTGAAATTTAAATGATTTAATTACATTTGTGTTCTCGGTCTGGGCGTTTGTGTAACTGTCTTTGTATGTGTTCATGGCACCCACGACACGGGGACTTCAAGTGTGGGGCTGTGAGTGTAAAGCATAATTGTTTTAATAATTTAACAATTAAACTCACTTGGCATGATGTGAAATGAATGGTTTTTGTTATTATCAACTTATTTAAAACATGCTTCTAGTTAGCTAGGATAACTTATTTCCGAAACACATCTTTGAAACACTCTCGAACAAGATTCACGTAAATAATAAGAAATTTCAGGTATTTTTTTGTTTCCCAATATCGTGTAGGTGTAACTAAATCAAGCTTACTATATTACTTTAATAGCTTCCAGTAAATACAATAAATAATAAAAAGTTTATCCTTAAGAACATACTAGAAGAATTTATTATAATATATAATTTTCTCACTTCAACCATCATTACAATGTCTTCCTCCATCTACTCG
>DWQK01004695.1:0-10207 GCA_018231225.1 Noctuana stator
TCCCTCCTATTTGAGGTTGTACGTGGATGCAGTGTATACTGCACATCATTTGGCCTGCATGCACTTTTGATAGGCACTCATAAAAGATAAACAAAAGTTTAACTACAATATTGCACTAAAATTGTATTTATATTAAAATTGTGTATCACCTTCCTGCGCTATCACTTGGGTATTATGTCTGAAAGTCTTTAGAAAGTTAACCTGAAATAAATACACAATTATGACAACATATATACTAACATAAAATATACAAAAGATGCTACTTATATTAATATATTTTTTCTTCATCTATACAACAATAATGCTATTTAGTTTATAGGCAGGTGGGGCACGATCGCTAGATTGTTTATCTGCCTCTCGTTTTCACTGTTCGTGAACGGCCGACATCTTAAGGTCATAGCAAAATTAAAAGTGTTTTAGTATCTGATTACAGAGGCTTATTACGAACTGAGCTAGCCGGCCGTACAACAAAGCTTCCTGCCATTTGCCCCAATAAAAAATAAACGGTCAAGTGCGCTTGTGGCGTATCGCGTCGGATTCTGTCGGTTTGACGTGATAACATTGTTTCAGCCCTGTATTTTTTTTTTACCGAATTCAAAAAGAAGGTGGTTGTACATTCGGCTGTATGTACTTTCTTTTTTTATATATCTTCATCAATATCTTCGTCGCTTGAAAACCAATTTTGAGGATTACTTTTTTAATGAAATAATTTTGTCTGACCAACTTCAGATAGAAAATTAATCACGATCTGACCTTGGACCTCAGAGTCACAGCAGCGTTATTCAAGAAATTTGCTAATAGTTGATTTGATTGTTCCACCCGTGTTAAGTTATAATAAAATCTACATAGATATTAAATATCCATATTCAGGCAGACGGAACCCTAATTATAATATTAATCCTCACTACTTTACGAGTACCGGCCATATTGAAAAGTTGCATTGCCGTTTATGTACCTATACAGGAAGGCTTGGCGGCTTTAAATGTTCTCGAAATGTGGAATATAGAGGCATTAGATTATCAAATTAATAAACAATAAATTATTAAACCTGTCCCGTTAATCTTATTAGCATAAATTCGTATCAACGCGAAATAAAATACGTTTTTTGTGTATTAAGAACAATAAAAACCAGGTAGCGTTATATTTGTCATTGATAAAGTGAAAATGCCACGCGCTTTATCATGTTAAAGTTCATTATTAGTTTTATAAATGAATGTTCCTTTGACAGCTAAAGTAATGACCAAATTTGTTGAAGCAGGCTTCTGATTTTTTAATTGGCTCAACTAAAGAAATAAGGGGAGTTATTTCTTCTAGTTATAATTTTGCGGTTTTAGTTTTGATCAGCATCAGACCTTAGCATTTAATTATTCATGTGGTGTACTGGTTAAAATAGTGACAGAAGTTTAAATGATCTTTATTTAATGATTTATATTTAAATTTAGATTTCTGTTCCCAGTCTGGGTGTTTGTATACCTAATTGTCTTTGTGTGTATTGTGTAGTCGCGGTGTCTTCGGCATAGGAAATCTTAGTCTGGGCTCGTAGTTGGATTTTGACAGACATGGAAGTCCAAGAAAGGACGACGAACTGCGTAAGAGTGCTATGTGATAGTTAAAAGTAATACAACATTATAGTGCAACCGATTTAAGAAGTCTTGTCCTAAAATGAAATATTGGGTTCTGCCTACTAAAACATACCAATTTAGCTCAACTGAGTAAAAAGTACTCTGTAGGTACAAAACATAGTTTAAATTGAAATGACCAAATGTTAAGATCATTGGCAAACAAAATTTTCTTCACAACAAAGTTTCTTGTACAATATCGTCAACAGTGTTCAGTTTACCACAAAACTATGGGAAATACGAGAATACCGTTTCAACATTCCTCCCATATCGCCTTTTCCGATAGCTTGTGGACGGTATCAGATGCGATAAAGTAAGAAGGACATTACACGAAACAGTATCTAGTCCCCGTGTCTAACAGTAAGATATGTCCTTCTTTTGGTGTTGCGCTGTAAGTAGGACGGACATGTTGGCCACAGCTTCCTGAATCATGTTAGGAAATGTTGGAAAGTTATGGATGTGTGTGACTTTTTCTTTGTAGCGCCAACAACTAGGTTCGGTATTGGTAACTATTAAGTAATATTGTTATAATATATAGCTGGAATATACATGGTGTTCCTCCACTAACACGCAGCGGATTATGTAGGAAAACCATATCAATACTTAGTCTTGAAATCGTAAGGAAATATAAAACTTTTACACATGTTTTGAAAAAGTGTGCACTATTAGAAAGTATTAACATTTGCATCGATGCACATTAATTTACTTACATTTTAATGAAATTAGCAATATTCTTTCTATAAAGTTTTAAATAGAAGGGAGCCAGTAAGAAGGTACAATTTAACAATACAATAGTGCATTTAGCAAACAAATAAGTTCGTTCATGATTATCAGATTCCTTGTCCAATATGACATCATAAAGCCTCTCACTACGCCGGTCCATCTGTCTGAATGAAGATTTATTTTTTATTTCTGTAATAGTTGTTTCATTTCAGCAAGGCGCGCCTCGTAGACTTAGCGTTGGAGTATTTAAGACATAAAATGGTTTGATACGAGTATCATTGTAAGTATAACTTTTGACTACAAATATGTAGTTAGACGTCGTGCGACAGGTGGGCGCGTAAAGAAAGTGGGTTGCGGTTGCCCGACAATTATTTATTTAGATAGACATCTCAGTAACGATGTTTTACATACACGGCTATTAAGGAAGATGTTGAGAATTTATTGACGTATCGTGGTCTCTTTTGTACTTCAGCATAGCTTACGGGTAACAGAAGTGTAGAATTTATCGATGATAATCACTGCATGGGTGTAACTATCTTGTAACTCCTAATATAATTATGTCTTACTTGTAACTTTTAGTATGGTTGTCTTAAGAGATGCATCAACTTTAGAATTAAAATCTAATGATTTTATTCTTTATTTTTATTCCTGGTTTTACTGGAGGTGACTAAAAAGAATCTTTGATCCAGAATTATTGTGGTGCAATTACCTAAATGATAAGTGGTTATTGCAATCTATGGATACCCAACTAACCTCGAATAGGAGGGAAGTTCTATCTGAAGTGGAGGACGTGGAGGCGTTGCTACTCATATAGTCACCTCAAACAATGTATCTCCAGAATCCACCCTCGCCTACTTGCCATAAGACAGATCACTTCATGTTGTGAGAGCAGCGTTGCTACCTCTCCAGGAGAATTTTTCAGTTCAAACTAAACTTCCTTTACTTAATTTAATCGGAAGTGTGAGTAATATCAAGGTAAATTAGCTAGGCGCTGTGACAGACTGTGTGTCGACATAATATGAAAGTATAATTTGTCTAATCAGTGAAGCGTGTCGGTTCACAATAGACTCCATCTCGAATACTTACTCTCTATGTTCCTGACGTTATGTAGCTTTTGTAATTGATTGGATAACTTTACGACACCGACTCCTAACCAATTCAGTTACGCGTAACCCGTCATCGATCAAAACATTTTAGGAAAATAAATTTTGAACTAATTTTTCCCGCTCCTTTCACTTGCAATTTGACCCAATCGGTGTTCTAGTTATCTGGTAAGCTTTTTCATTAATGATTTATCGAGAAACTATCAGAGCCTTTTACAGTAAGCTGTTGGTAGCCAGGTCAACTCTCGAAGCACCCCAAATGAGGATGGTGACGCACTGTTTTCTACGCCAGTACACTCCCCGGTCATTATAAATACTAATCAGAGACAATACTATACTTTCTATTAGTCGCGTTCTACATTCTTCATGTCTATTATTAGTCCAATCTTATATAATGTGGATGTTTGATGTTTATATGTAACACGGTCAGACGATTACCTAGGTTGCCAAACTTCGAAGCGAAGATGGTAGGGCGTCCCGGTACTAATGGGATGACCGTTGATTTGAATTCTGCTCACCCTATTAAAGACATTTTGCAATTATATTTAACACACCACGTTACTTGAGAACTAATCTAAACTAAACAACCAAACTGGGTACCATTCTGTATATAATAGGTACTACATACATAGTTACAGTTTACGTAAGTCATAAAAGGAGGCGTGTTCTTATGTAGAATCTTCTTGATGGGTCTCTGTCGTCGTAAATTAACGAAAGTTTTTTTACCGCGCACGCTAGGAGCTAGGTGCGGAGCGCATCGTGACATCCCGTGCGCGTGCTATCTCGCCGATGCAGATCTGGGCGCGGGCGCACAATTTGTGTGGCTCGTGCGCTTGCGCACAGATAACGCGCTTGAATAATACATTCGCTCTCATTGTGCTCTAGTTTATTGCATCGCTATGTGCGCTCAGTCAATCTGGGTCGCCTTAAGTGAGTAGATTTAAGACTATCTAATAAGTACTCAACCTGTAAGTACCAATGGTGGCACAATATGGGTCATCGAAGTACATAATATATATCGCTCTGACACAAAAGAACTCTGTGGCTCTTATTTACATAAAACAACGAATAAAAAAAACCGAATTTGTTAGCATCAATTTTCATATTTTAATTTTAATTTACATAATACAAAGGTTTTTATTTATAAGAGTACAATGTGTGGCTAGTAGCAACATGTATTGTGTCAAAAAAAAGGCGGCTACCATAGACGTGCGCCATACATAGAGCAATGTAAACAAGTGTAAGCGGCATACATAAACAGACCTCAATGAATGGATAAGTTTTTTGCCGAGCTGTCATAATGATCCGGGAACCAGCCACAAAAAGTAGTTTTGTCAATATTAGGAAGCAATTAAGTCGCCTTTGGCAGTCTGATTAAATGCCTGATGGGCTTTGTTCGTAAGCTCGAGTCGATGAGTTAATTTGCCTTTTTTTATAGAACAAGTAATACAATCTGAACAAGAAAAACCTGAAGCACTAATTACGTGTGAAGACAGAATCCTAATGTTTCCCTTAAATAATTTTCTACTTTTTAAACGATATAGGTGTTGAATCTATTAAGGTTTGTGGCTTGCGACCGAGGCACAAAAGCACTGCTTTATAAATGGTCGCTTGCGCGGCTAAAAGATGCCTCTTTTAATCAACAGTTTTCTTTCATTTTGTTATTTAAATAAGTACCTTTTCAACTTCCTTAACCTTAACACTAGAGTCAACAACTCCTCAGTGTACCCCAAAGTGGAACAGTAATAGTTAAATAGTTATGATTAATTCCAGAGACAAGTTTAACAAAAGGAAAATGACCATGTCACCTTTATTCCGTAATATCACTTTTGGTACCTACTCGTAGTAGTTCGTCTTATTAGGTGCAGTAACTTGATGCAACCATAACCAACCATCGTTCCTGCAGTCGCGATCGTCCTGTTTCCTCTGGTGTTTCTTCATAATATCCACAATTAATCTGATAGACAAGTGAAAAATCGCTTCCTAACATTCCTATTTGCAATAGCTAGTTGACAATTCAATAAGTTGTTGACAACTAGTTAACCGTTGTAAGAAGCCGCCTAATTTACAAGGAACAAACCCAATTTGAATGCATATCTTTTATCATTCCTCACGAAAGCCACGCTTGAGCTGCTCCTAACATGACCACAATCCAGCAACGTCAGAGAGGCGACAATCTGGCGCCTTAATTGAAAACCTATTCGACGCGGAAGTAGGTGTCAGTCACGTCTTGTCGGAATGTTCCGTTCAGATGCCAGACCTCGAATTCCGTGAACTTTGCATTGTGTTACAAAACCTCAATTATCTACTTGACCGCATGCTGGGTACGAGCGAAAGAATATTAAAACCTGGCAAGAACTAGTAACTCAGAAGTCTTTCGCAGTTATCAACTTAAAATTACCAAAAGACTTAACCTTTTGAAAGCGGTTTATGTGTGTATGAACGCAGAATAAACACTCAAATATTCATGTGTATTTAAAAAAAATTCTCGCCTTATTTTATACTACAGCTGTACCAACAGAATTTAAAGAAGAAAATGAGAAGTACAAATTTTTTCGTTCCACCGGCACACGCGTTATTTACACCACAGGATCAGTTCCTTAAGCAACACTCCGTCATAGGAGAGTAAACATACATTGTGTATGTCACTACTAGCGCTGGTCAATTAATATGTAAATGGACACTGTCTGCATTACAATAAGAAAGAGAAAAGTTTTCCACGTACGTACCTGTACAGGTTTCCATTTTCAGACCAAAGTCATCTTAAAAATATAACTAAACCAATGTAATTAGTACCACGTACCTATCTACTATTCTCATTATACCTATACTTTCAAATTTTATTAGACAGATTAGATTCCGAGACCTTCTATCTAACATCGCGTCTCGTACTTAGTTGCTAGCCTCCTACGGCTAAAACCATTATGCTAATGATAAATTAAAAGCTTAACCAAGTAAAAAATCATAAACAGGTTTCAAATCTAGGTTCAGATTATAGTTACGACGAGATACTTCAATAAGCACTTAGCTGTTACAGCGCAAGCGGACACTATTTCAGGCCTAGCAGTCATTTTTTTAAACTTTTTTTCGTAACTCGATCTCTATTGCACAATCGTTACGTGGAGAACAGTAATTACCGACGATCGCCTTCCGTATACGACATTAACAATGTAATCGATATCGATTCGAAAACGATCGAACTAGATCTCGGTCATTCTTTTTATTACTCGAACACGCAATTTAAAGCGGTCTTACACTTCAACGATTTGACCACTTCTTTAAGTATTGTCCGGGTTAACGCACAATTTGATAATAAATGTTACGATTCTTATCAGCTATGCAACTTTTCATAGAAATAAAATTGCGAATTTGTATGCGTTGTTTATGATAGGTACTAATATAATATTATAGGGGCACAACGCTGTGGTAGTTTTACTGTAGTTTAGTAACTGTAAAGTAATTTAATTTTATAAGTAGCTTTAATGAAAGCTAGAGTTTTGCGATTCGAAAAAGTATTACTCTATTCTTATACAACACGCTATGTTAGTCCGTGATATAGAATTATAGATTTAATATAGGTGTAATTATTTTGTTAATTAAAAAAATAATTATCCGGGTGCATTGCTGATGCAAATACACTACAGAAAAACTGTAAACGTTTATACACATAAATCTTCCTCTTCAATCACTCTTTCTATTAAAAAAATCGCATCAAAATCCGCTGCATACTTTTAAAGGGATATAGGGACAGAGAAAACGACTTTGTTTTATATTATGTAATGAAGTATTTATCGGTGGTGTTAAGAGCATCTCTGACATAAATAAGGTATATAAAAGGGCAATAATAACGATACTTAAAAATGCCTTCAACCATCTCTAAATACTCAAATTGAACCTGGAGGGTGTAGCGCAAATTCTAAATCCTTCCATGAGAGTTAAAACGAAAACTCTATTCACTATACACAGTATAGCACTTCATAGGTCCTTCCTCAGTAAATAACCTACCAAATGCCATTATTAACTTTCACTTAGGTAATTTAATGCATAAACCAAATTACCATGCTAAAGCAATAGTATTTACTTTAATAATGACCAATTATACATAAATTTTATATTGCACAATCAATTGAATTTTTGTCCAGTAGGCTGGACATACCTGTAATTATAAAGTGATTAATGTTCGTAATAACTTATCACCGATTAAGATTAAAATACCGACTTTCATTTTGAGTTAAAATGGATTTTACAATACTAAATGCAATGATAATTAATTATAATTAATATGTGATATTACTAATTGACACGCCCTTGGACTTAACCAGACTAGATTTTATAAAAAGAATTATCTTAATCTAATTAAAATTGGCCCTCATTTATAGCCACATAAACACCAAAGACAAGATTGCAAGTAAATAGAGTTTAGTAAGAATTACTTTATTAATTTTGTTAATTATTTTTGTTTAAAGCAAGTACCTATAGTTAAATTGTATTATATTACTTACACATACTTTTATTTCAACTTATTTTTTAATCTATTTTACATAATCACTTATTTAGCTTTATTGAACTTTAAACAGATTGTAGGTAGGGACTAATTTTATGTTGATAGCCTTCGAAATCTTCAGTAACATTTTATAAAAACAACGGTTTCACCCGCGTTAAAAATAGTAGCGTAATTCTTGATAGACCTTCCTCATGAATGTAGCTATCATATACAAAAAGAATTTTTAAAATCGGTCCAGTAGTCTCGGAGCCTATACAATACAAACAAACAAACAATCAAATCTTTCCCCTTTATAATATTAGTATAGATTGTTCCACAATCTTGGGTTTAAGGAGTTAAGTTAATTAGTTGTTTAATAAATTAAATTACATTCCCCTTCTATACTTCTGACTGCACGAACCTGAAGTCTAATCATATTCATCAGTTTTCGTCGTACTCTAAAACTGGAACTGATGAGGCATTGCTCGTTACTGGGGCGTACCGTCTCTTGGACCATGCGATCCCAGTTTATTTTGACACGTTGTCTCCCTCGTTTACCCTTTAACACAATTATAAAGAGGGCCAAATGACAAAGGTCAATCTTTATTGGTTTGAGTGGCGCGTGTATCGACGGAGCTATCAGTTGCACAACTCATAAGTTAATAGTAATTACAATAGATGGCCATTGTTCATAGTGACCGATCGGCCTCAGCGTCGCTCGACCTTCAGGCGACGCGGGCGCACGATTTTTTGACCATTACTCTAAATTATGCAGAGCTGTGAAGTATTTTTTAATATTCTTTTTTTTACTTGTAACATTTTGTGAATTTTATTTCAACGTTCATATTCCGTTTTATCATTACATTTTGTCAACTAACTACGTTAAAACGATTTGCGATGATTCACTCGATCGGGTTTTCTGCGTGCTTTCCCAATAAGATAGGTATTGAGTCAATGTTTTTACGGAAACTTATTGTGCTTTTAACATGACTATTATTATTTATTTTATTTTGTGACTAATTCGAAAGAGTAAAAACATATTGTTTATTTTATCGATTATTTCCGTACTTATGAATCGGTTAACTATAAATACTTTTGGATTTTAGTTTCATTTATGTAAACGATACACAGGTGGTTAAAACAACTCTATGTAATTCCGCACTAGACTAAGCACGATTGTTTCACTTGATATTGACACTCATTAGTCTATTTATTGCGACTGTAGATTGGTTATCTTGAACAGTATTACCTTTTGTTAATAACTAGCCATGGATACTTGGTATTATCAGCTCAGTTTTGTAGTAGCGAACGACAAAATGAAAGAACGTTGGTTATAATTAATTCGTGGTTTAATAGTATTATTGGTACATTTCGTAGCTAATAATGAATATTCGTGGTACTAAAGTTACCCACTTAGTCGTATGAAAATCGTTTATTTATAACAAATGTTGGTACAGGGTTAAAAAAATACTTAAGTAAACATAGCGTTCGCCATATTTCACCATTTTGTAATGGTATATAAATGCTTATTAATTATTAAAGTAAGATAATTACTGCCAATTCTTATATTATTAACACTAACATCTTACGAAGGAGCCTGAGATATGGCAATGTTACAGTTCAGGTAGAGAAGGAGAACAGAAAGATAAAATGTATGTACAAATATGTGTTACAAATACATTAATTTGTAGTTGTAATAGTTGCACAACATTCGTTAATAGATGTCGCTAATTGGTGATGGTTAATAGATGATTTCACTTAGTACAACTGCAAAAATAATCCAACATGCCATTAGGTATTCCATACTACCTACTAACTACCTTTATTTACTCGTAAGTATGTTACGCGTAGGTACAGTTTACAAAGCATGCTCGCACGAATATATTAATATGAAATAAAATGATTATGGTATGATCGCTTGCTATTAATAATTCATTATCTCGTCTCATTAAAGGAATTACTTGAATACTATTCCTCTATTAGTACCTGGCAAAAAATAGGTACTCACATAACATTGTGAATTTCCAGACATGATTAGGTTTCTTTTAAACATTAGAGTACTTAGATAACAGATGACTTTCCTAGTAATATAAAACGAGATTTTAATTCAGTAGTCTTTTAATGATAGTGTCAATAATAAAATACAAATTTTATTTCGAAAATTGTTGGGATTCGAACACTAAATATTATTTCATTATAATAATTGTAGCGGCGCGCCACCTACAGTAATATGAGCGCGCGCCTTACATGAAAACGCCTCAACAACGAATAACAATATA
>DWQK01004696.1:0-10206 GCA_018231225.1 Noctuana stator
TGCTTCAGAGGGCACGTTAAACCGTCGGTCCCGGTTCGAATCGATAGATAAAGTCGTTAAACCAAGTGCCCTTTGGGCGGTTTGACAACATCCGACATGGGTTGGCCACTAACCCGTATCTCCACTAATCCGCATTGAAACAGCGTGCTGGAGTATGCTCCAGGCCTTCCCCGGTTGTGGGGAGAATGCCCAGTGCCCAGCAGTGGGACATAAAAAGGGTTGAAGGCACTAATATGAATATTTGACGCGCTTATAAGACACTTGCTGAGGAGTACTGCGCCGTGTACTAACCAAAGCTGCGATGTAATGATTTGGTTACCTAATATGTCGAGTCATGGTGAACTTACTGAACTTTTGTTACCATAAATAGGATACGGAAGCATCGTAAATACTAGCTTCCTACGATAAGCGTGAGTAACAGGAAAATAGTTAAGAACTCAATTGAAGAAAACGTCTCGTAATAGCAATAGGTAGGCAGGTAAGATATTTATTATGAAATACTATCTGGAAGTACGTACGTATTCGTGAAAACGGTATGGTACTTAAGAGTAAGTATGGTGTCACTATGTTGTGTTTATTATAAGTTTTTATGGAACCAAACTTGATAATAAAATCTATACTAATACTAGTTGATGCCTGCGACTTCGACTTACAAACTTTTGCGTTTATAATATTGATAGGATAATAAAGTTGTAGAGTTTTTTGTTTGTTTGAACACGCTAATCTCTGGAACTACAAGTCGGATTTGATAAATTTATTTTGTGCATACGTTAAAATTTAAATTAAAAAAAAAAATTATTACTCTCTATGTAATATGAGTAATAATTAATTTAGTATGAGTATGCTCTGGCCTTCCCCGGTAGTGGTAAAAGACCTGTGCCCAGCAGTGGGACATAAAAAGGGTTGAAGGCTTGTAATATAGTAGAAATAAATGGAGGTACCCGAATACCATGGGAGTGATACCAGGTTATGTGGGATTACTACCTACCTAATAGTCCTAATACATAACTCAAACTTTGTGACGTCACAGAGATTGAACGCAAATGACCCGTGCGACTGTTTATCGTTCTTCACTGAAATACACGAAGATAAATGAAATAGATCTGAGCAAAACTCCCATACGCACGAAATGACGTCAGACATTCCAGGATTTTGGTAATGTTGCTGGCACATGTTAGGATTTATCTACAAAACTGTTACTATTATCTTTACCTGGTTTCTGTTTAAAGCTGCCGTAACGTAACATACGGATGGATACCATAGTGCCTACAGATTATCTATACTAATATATGAAGCTGAAGAGTTTGTTTGAACGCGCTCATCTTTGGAACTACAAGTTGGATTTGAAAAATTCTTTTTGTGTTTGATAGCTACATTCATGAGGAAGGTAAAAAATAACGCTTCATACTCATATCCGACCGAAGTTATATAAAACTAGCTATGGCCCGTGACTTCACCCGCGTTAAGAATTGCAACGTAACGCTCGATAGCCTATAGCCTTCCTCGGTAAATGGACTATCTTACACTGAAAGAATTTTTCAAATCGGTCCAGTAGTTAGCGCGATTAGAGCGTTCAAACAAACAAAATAATAATCTATTCAGCTTTCCCCTTTTGGTACATTAATGCTTGCAGCTATTGTAGAGTTCCCTATATAATATAGTTCCCTAGTTATATTAAAATAAAACAGACACTCCAATTTTATTTATATGTATAGATTCGAAATAGTTACAATTTCAAGAACGCGGCACTACATAGCTTCGTTATGTTACAAGGTAGACTTATATAGATAACATTCATCAATGAAAATGTGCTCGTATGCCGCATGCGGGTAGATGCGATAAGCGCCAATGCCAGGACGTTTTATTTGAATGGGTTTTGATTGGGTTTTGAAATAGGAATTAGAATTTTTCAACCGAATTCAAGAAATGGAGGTTCTCAATTTGAGTGCATTTTTTTTGTTTCTTACCATTTTTTTTAACTTTCGATTGGGTGAACGGATTTGGATGACTCTTTTTTTATTTGAAAGTTGATGCTTTCGGTTTGGTCTCATTTTAATTTGGTACAGTTCTGACAACGGTATTCATGAGAAAGCCACATGTCTTTCATTTAAGTATGTGCGCGAAAATTTTGAAGTCGCTTTTTATCGTAGCGTGAGTTACCTATAATTATTTATACTACTATTGGTATCAACGAAAATGAACACCCTTTGCACAATGTTTGCACATGTCCAACATGTTTGAACAAACCGATCCTGAATCAAAAACTCTCTCAAAAATATTAAAAAGTAGTTGGTACCCGACATTGCCCGCGCAGGATTAGTATTTCGAGATTTTTCACAATATCTTTATAAATTGTAGCCTATTCTGATGTATAAGCTATATTAATGTAAAGTTTCATTAAAATCCATTCAGTAGTTTTTACGTGAAAGAGTAACAAACATCCATCCATCCATACCTACAAACCTTCGCGTTCATAATATTAGTAGGACGTTGTTTGTTTGTTTATTGAATTATTTGACAACCACACTACGAACGTAGTTAGTTAGTCGAACTGTTTGACAGACACGTTCAAGTTTGACAAATTGTTCAAATAAATGATCTCAATTTCGATTCGTTTTCTATAAATAAATTGCAATTGCATTGTCCGTTTACTGTAACTAATAGATTAAGCTATTGTTAAAACCGTTAAAAGTTTCCGATTCCTTTCGTAAACTCTTTCAAAAACCAACTCGTCTTTATTACAAAGTTTTGTTGATTTGTCTCGCTTATGTGACTATTAATTATTGCGCGATTCCTAAACGTCTTTTATCTTATATTTTTGCGTTTAGCTACGTATTTTTATATTGTTATCCATAAGCCAATATGTCAGAGGTTACAACTTACAAGTAAAACATTTGAGAATATTAAAAACAGTTTTAGTCAATAAAAGTTTTTATTTCTTTCCTTATGTCTTCTAAATTTTTGTTATAATTATTTCATTGGATGAAGGTACGGGGAAAAGTTCTTGCAATATATTTTATATTTTAGCTGTGGCACGTGACCTCACCTGCGTTAAAAATAGTAATGTAATGCTTGATAGCCTGTAAGCCTATTTACAAAAAGAATTTTTGAAATCGGTATAGATAAATATGTTTTTAATTTATGTATAATATACTCGTAAGTTTTTTTAAATGAGGAACTATAGCGAGTGGTCATAGTGATTTGGTGGCAATGCGACGGAGGCAAAGTCTTTTATCTGTGATTGAGGTCTATTAAGTAATAGAAGACTGGCAAGGGCCTTTGCCAATAAGCTATCCAATAATTTTTCTGCTCTTACATCGGCGGACCAGACTGCACTTGACGGGTTTATTCACTACAAAGGATCTAGCTATCTAGAAAAGTACTATCGTAGTACTACTTCTGTCTGCAACCCTCTTTACGGCCCACTTGGCAAGAATTTGTCTCCACCACGCTGCTCCAATACAGATGGCGGAGACACGGGTTTGTGCACAACCCGTGTCGGATGGCAAAGGCCCATCGACTAGGTTAAACTAGGGAAATCAGAGACAATATTTGGATCTTTCTCTTGTCCGTGGATTTAATGACAGATGTACATGAAATAAAATTAAATGTAAGTTCCATAAGTCCTTAACAAAGAAGGTCCTGATCGAAAACCGAAAGCCCCGAATCGCAATGTGCACAGAACGCACAGGCCACAGACGTCTCACATTAGTTATCTGTTGACCGTAATGTTCACAATAAACCGAACTGTGTCGAACTTGCCGCGATGATGAATTGCCGCGATATTTTATAATTATGTACACAAGTGTTAAATAAGTGCTTATGAGTAATGTGTGCTGCAATTCCTTTTGTTACGTGCAAAGAAGATTCTCGTATTAGGTACCTTATTCGAAATTTAAATTGATGACTTTTTTTTATTTTCAACCGACATTAAAAGAGGAGGTTCTCAATTCGACTGTTTTTTTATGTTTGTTATGTGATAAGTTTTGACTGGGTTAACGGATTTTGATGATTCTTTTTTTATTTGAAAGCTGGAGCTTCCCGTTTGGTCCAGTTCTGACAACGGCTTCTATGAGATAACCATATAAGTCTTAAATTTAAGTATGTGCGCGACATCTTTAATGTCGGTTTTTTCGTAACGTGATTTACATTGATTAAAATGGATTGCAACTAGAAAGAAATTATCTTGAGTCGAGTCTTCGGCCTACAGTTTTAGCCTGAGTCATTTAAACAGCTAGATTTAGTTAGTTAAATAATGGGTTTAATAAAATAAAGTTTAAAAACCTTGGTAGTCAGGCTGTTAGAAATATAGTGAAAGTATTTAAAATCGTGTAGATTTTAATATTAAAGTAAGTAAGTTTTGTAACTTATCTACGCTTATGCACTATGTATAAAAAAGTGAAACCTCATTAAAATATTAATACAATTAGGCGTCATTAATATTAAAATCACTGCGGTTGGAATAGATGCGTGCTTACAACTTTGTTGGGATTGTTTTTTTATTTTTATAGTTTTAATATTTTCCTATCATTTGTTTTATGAGAATTTGAAGAGATTTTGGATAAAACAGTGAAAATTCGTACCTAACTGTTAAGGGATTTCTGTCAGGTGTACGAAAAAGAAATAATAATACAGAGGGCTCGAAAAATACGAACATAAGTATTTTATGGTCCTAGTTAGTTAGTCTATAGGATATCTTTAGTTTTTTTTTTAGTGAAGCGACAATTTATAAGTCGTTAAAGTTTATCTGTGAAGTTTAATAGACAAATATTGACGATTTAAATGTATGAAGAGTTAGTAGGCATGCGTTCCATTATTAAACCACAAAAATATTATTCTATTGGCAAACATTGACGTAGACGCGGAACTGGAATAGATTAGGTACCTATTGGTTCATAGTCAATGTTTAGAATTTCGCGCGCACGATCTATTTATGGTTTTTGTTTTATTTGAACGACCAATTTACTGCCATACTAGGTGTTTTATGTGGAATTTTATCTAAATGGTAATGTAGAAATCTTATACAGCACGTGAATTGAAAACCGATGTTGAAGTAGAGGTAGTTACGTAAAAATAACGTACCTACTACGTACGTTTTATGTTTTCAAAATGTTTTCAAATATTTTATTAGAATTTCTTTTATCGAAGGTAGTCGAACAAACCAATATGCAGTCGCTCAAGTATGCTCAAGTGTTACAAAAATAAATTTAATTGCAAGCTGTTTCAGGTGCCTACCGGTATAAGTCTACTGCCTGGAGTTCATTAAAACCGTAGTTTAATTAAAAAAAATTAATTCATCACTATTTTTATGATTTCACAGCAACCACACACGCGCTTAGATTTAGCGCAATCGAACATATTTCGTTAAAATGGGGACTTACCAAAAAACAAAAGCCGAACGAACTCCAGAATATTCAAAATTCAGATTTAAACAAAATCACAACACTTCAAATGACTTCAAGTTCAAATTCTTAATTCGATTCGCACACAATTTTAAAAAATAAAACGTTCGAAATATAAAACGCCATACGCGCGCCACAATCTCCGGCGATATGCAGATAACTTCATTCAACGTACGGTAGGCGTTTTACGTGCACGGCAACCAATTTAACTTGAACTCTGTTACCCACCTGTAAGTACTAGGTATATGATCTCGATTTCCGTATCAGTTATGTGGTTCTAGATACAAAACACACCCACAAGATTAATATCGATCGACCAAATTGCTCGATATTCAATCGATGCGTCACGGTGTTTTTATCGATTTTGTATTGAGTAAATAATACTCGTATATAGAAATGTATTATAATTAAATTAGTCTGAATATTTTTTTAATAAGATGCACAAATGAACTAACGTGAAAAATTAGTTAAAGTGAATAAAAATGAAATTATATTAGGTAAATCAATACTGACATTAAATTTGAGTTATATTGAATTGTTGCTTTATTAAATTTAATTTATGTTTGTTGATTACGTTTTTATTTATCGTTTTCTTATAACATGGTAGACCTATTTACATACATTATTTTATATTTTGTATTAAGGTAAAATTTTAGTATGAGTTATTATCTATTATTATTGTTATAAAATTATAAAGATCTAACAAGAATACAATCACGCAAATTTCATAGACGTGAACTGTTCATGCAAGTGACTTTATCATTAAATAGGGGAAGAGAATAATTATCATTTAAATAAATTTTTTTCACGGCCACAATTTCTTTTAATAAAACATTGAGCTCTAAGTAATCTGGTCGTTCGATCATGACGTTTTGCACAGCCTTGCGGACAATGCACGGTTTCACGGCTGCAGCCCGCATTTATTAACTTTAATCCCACCTTTGTAACTTTTTAATTGTTGCAGAGTCTTGAGGTCGTAAGTGTCGTAAGTGACTCAGTAACCGCCATTCATTTCGTTTATTTCTCCCTAGAAGCGATTTATTATGTTTCGGATGAAAGTGATGAAATGATATTAATTGTCGGGGGACTCTTTAAAATAAGGAGGAACGATCCAATGCGACATAGATACAAATATTGTATCTATGTCGCATTGGTTATGACGTATGATACTATTTAAGACTGAATATGGATGTCTATGGGTTGCAGAGACCACTTCACACTTGGTGGCCTGCATGCTCATTTGATACTTCTGTCTAAATATAGAAAAACTATGTTAAATGTATTACGTACTTACATATTTAGCTATGGTAGTGTCTACTGGATATCAGTAATTACTCACTTATAATTTACAAAAAAAAGTACATGGTAGTTGGAACTTTTAATTAAAAAACATGTACAAAATTAAGCGCCTGTCAAATAGTTTATAGTTAAGTTAGGTTCAGAAGCAAAATGGCTATGTCATAAATGTCAGTTATTGTTTTATTCAATGTAAAACTCACTGAAACTTGTTCTATGAAGCTGTAGGCTTACTAATTTCAACTTTATTAACGTAATTTTTGTAAGTTACGGTATTTTTTTTGTTACTGAGAACAAATACATAAGAAGTTTGATTTTATAAAAAGAAAATCTTGTTAATAAATCTTTGATTGTCATTCCTATATCTGTTAAGTATTAACTTTGGCCTTCTTACAGAGTCTAACTGAATCAATGACATCACAGCGCCGTTAATTAAGAAAACAATTGTATAGTATCAACAGAATGACGCAAGGGAATAACCATTTTCATAGTACTACTACGTACCTATTATTGTCTATGGCAATTATTTATTATTTATCACTAACCACAATGATAAAAGATGACTGGTATTTGCAGGTTGTCTATCATTAATGAGTCGTTCGACTGTGGGCCTGCGAGCAATTATTGGCTTCAACCCTTTTTATGTCCCATTGCTGGGCACGAGTCTCTCCCCACAACCGGGGAAGGCCTGGAGCATACCACCACGCTGCTCCAATGCGGACTGGTGGAGATACAGGTTAGTGGCCCACCCGTGACGGGGCCAATTTTCCAAAATGAGTACGTACTTCAGACCCATAGCCTATTTACTTTAAAAATCTCTAGTCAAATTAGCAAATACATTCCTATAACAATTTGATATACGTGTGTACCTAAGCCTAACACAACTTATACAGTATCATAAGAGTTTCAAATAAGAACTTCGTGTTAATAGGGATTCTTTTTAAACCTTGTCGACCAAAATCGGTTTTCGTAGATCCCCTGGGAAACGGATTCCGACCCCAAAGGGTCAATTTTGACCATCTTGGTAATCCCTATTCTTGATTGTATGTAAGTATAGTCCGAAAAGGTTGGTGACTGAAACTTCCTGGGCGCTGGTGGACCTTTTCAACAATATCAACAACCAACGATCAACAGAGACGTGCCCCAAAGGGTTACAGGGACGGCTATCAGTATTCAAAGTTAACAAGATCAACGACAATACGACGTTACAATCACGCTGTGTCGTCAGCGCAAATGGGGCATATCCTGGAGGCAATTGAGTGGAATTGAGAGTGAGGAGATCATACGCGCGCGGCCCGTCACCCAGACTTGTTGTAAGTACCTCATCTGCATGATTTTGTTTCTGCACTTAGGACATCCAATTAGGTTTCTCAACGCAGACGCTAATTTATGCTAAGAAGAGCAATGCGCATCAGTTGAAACATTTAGAGAAGTTTCATTTGCAACTTCTCTAAAATTATTTGTAGACTTAATCGTTGTTTCAATCATATTAAACATTTATATTGGCGTAGCTGGCTGTTTTTTCAGAAGGGCGGGGCTGGGCTCTGAAATACGATGCCTCTGTCAACTTTTGAATCGGAAACTGAATATCCTGGGATGGGCATCAAACCATTCTGGGGAAGTCACAGCTTACCTGGCACCCACTTATCCTATGCTTACTTATTTGAATCGTAAACTAATATATTATTTATTTAGCTAATTACCTGTTAACTAACCCTATATTTGAGTTTAAAAATCCCAAAATTTTAACTTACCTTCTTCTAGTTCTGTTTTATATGTGTGTGCATGTATTACGAAGTGGAAAAAGAGTATTTTAAGGCTAGGTATGAAGTAGTGTTTGTTTTATTTCTATCGGTTCATGAATAAAAAAAAATGTATTTGAATAATGATATCACGTCAAACATTATTGGAGAAAAAATGCTATTAAACTACGACTTTCTACTACTTGACTTAGCTAAAACTTGGTTAGGCTAAGTTGCTTAAATTAGGCTGCAAAAAGTCGTTACCCGCTATCGAAGACGTGGGCCAATCCAATATAATAAATAGTTCTCGCAATCATCGTGTCAACCCTGACTGACGCGAGTACCGTGGATGACCGGAAACTCTAAATTCACGTGACATGTTTTATGACTGTATTTTGCTTGCTGACCTGATACAGTGACCAGATTTTTCTATGTTGGTTTCTTCTGTAATAACCTCAATATCAATTATACCTATCTACTTCTACTTCTACGTATATTAATTTTATTGTGCAATTGTTGTTTAAAGTCAGTGCAAAACAAATTACTGGAGGCTTATTGAATATCAAGCCACCCCCATTTTGCCTTTCTATATTTTAAAATCATACTTTTACTACGCTTTACACTTTTATCAGCCCTTCCTGTAGCAACAATTAATGGAATCTCCACGTGGTGGAAATTCTACCACATTGAAGTTATCTACTGAACCATGTACAATGTATGAGAACAATACTGTACTGTAATACTATGGAGCTGAAGTGATGACGCAGCCGAGAGGCAGATAGAACTCTTCAGCAGCTACTTCTGAAGTTCTCAGTCCATTTGATTCTGTGTCGAGGGTCTGGTGATGGAAGTGGATAGTGAAACTCATCAGTGCCTACTGGTAAACTCTCTCGAGTTTCAGTGCATCCGATTCGTTTTCACAAGTCTTGTAGGTTCAGTTAGTGTCGATGGTGTTATTATCGTTCCCTCCACTAGGATCCACAATTTAGGCTCCACATGTGGATCCACAGAAACAGGTTTGGTCTTTTCGGTCATAAGAATCTGAAGATGGATAATGTAACTTTTTAGTTGTGTATACTTTGAATAAACTAATCGCTATTGAAGCAAATCTTTAGTTAACTTTACTTTGCTTGGGATTGAGGTTTTGATTGTTATCAAAGCGTTTGTCAAAGGTTTTTGTAAACTAGAATTTCCTTTGCAGGTCGGATTGAACGACGTATGACTGTTAAGATGTTCAGCCAATTACTCCTCCTCGCGTGTGTCTGTGTGTTCACCCATTGTCTGCCACCGGATAAGGTTGGTTATCGCGTCCTGCTCAATTCTCACCTTGTTAATCTTCGACACTCATTGCATATTGAATATGTAGAGGCGCTGACGGGTGTGCAATTTTACTTGTTTAAGACTTCGATACTGAATCGAAGTTTAAGGATGTCTATAAATATGCAAATTATTCACTTATTCCACTTATCTTCAGACAGGTTTCATGATAAAATTATATTTTGTAAAAAAAACAACAGAATTCCTCGCTTTTCTTAGAAGGCGGTTCAAACTATACTACTATATTATGTCATCTCATATCATTATTTGCAGACAAAATTATCATAAGACAACAGTATAGTGTTTAAGAGGAATAAAATTGATGATATCATACCACGGGCGCGGTGTAGGTGTTAGTATATGTACTTATAGTCTTAATATATATAAATTACGTGTCACAGTGTTTGTCCGCGATGGACTTCTAAACTACTTAACCGATTTTAACCAAA
>DWQK01004697.1:0-10206 GCA_018231225.1 Noctuana stator
CGGTGCATGGGAATGCCGCCATTGTGTCCGCACATGTCGTTCCCGCGCCCGCGATCTGAAGCTTAGCGACGTGAATACGTGAATAGTGCCGGACGCTGCATGCATTACTAAAGGGGTAGGGCGCTGATCCTAGGCAGTACTTAGACGTATATTTAGATTGTTTGGTTCATTGTTCAATTTAGTAAGGGCGTCGCTTAAAGAGCTCTTTGCTTAAACCATGTTTAACTTCAAAAGTAAAATTCAAAGGTATTCTCGTGTTGCAGTTACTTTTAAAATTTAGATTTCGTTGTTTCTTATAACACAGTTTTACTAAGTAGGTATCTATCGTACAACCTAGAATAGTTTGAATATTTTAAGTAGTTTCTTAAATAATTTAAACATTTATAAATAATAGATTTTAAGTCTCGCCGTCATGTGTATCAAATGGAATCAATTGGAGCACGATGTTAACCTTTGTTTATGGGGCGAGTGTAATCCCAAATAGAACACGTGCTTTTTTCTCGGCCTCGCCTTTGCCCTTGCGAAATAGATTATTTTACAAAAGAATACCTTATTGTCTAAAGTTTAGAGTCTATTTTTTAATTTATCCATGCATCTGAAGGGGAGATCAAGCCAAGGGGTTTATTTCCAGTGTAACGCGGATAAGCGAGATTTTAATTACATGTAGGTGGAATGAAAAAAGTTTTTGTTCTGTTGACCGTGTTGTGGAGTAAATTACTTTTTGTCTAATGATTCGCTATATTTTTAAAGATGTAAATTTTAGTATAAAAAATCGGTGGGCTACCTTTTTCTTTTTGGAGTTTCTGTTATAATCTATCTATCTATTATTAGGTAGTATTCTACATACGAGTACATGCACATCTGACAATACTGAACAATACCTAAGTATAGTGTATTATCTATGGTATTGAAGTACCTAAGTATCTACCCTCTAAAACATTCTATGCGTTGCTCCTGAGGACTACGGCAGTCGTATCTTTTAATGTCTGCCACCATCTACACTTTTGTAGCCAAAACACAATAGATATGTACATAATTGATTCATGGAACATTCAACTTGGTTCCAATTCTATGATTGCTCTTAACTGAAAAAAGTCAGGACTATCCTATGGTATACGCTCCAAAACGCGACTTCAATGCGGATGGATACGAAAAACGAGTTTAAGGAGTTACAAGATCTAGTCAATAACAACCGGTTTCGACCATTTTATGCAATATTGTGCTACCACACAATACCTATCTACAAACACAAAATATGTATATCCTCAGGACGAACTAATTCAATAAGTTATAACAGACAAATAAACTTAACAAACATGCTATAACATATTTTTGTACCCAACTAAACCACGATTTAACATTAAAAGCAATGTAATAAATAAGTTAATTTCGATAGAAAAGAGTCCGACGCTAAAGCCGTCACTTAAACCTCTTCAAAGGGCGCTCACTGAATCACATTTGAAGCGTTTAAAAGGGAGATTTAACTTCAAACGTCTATCAGCATGGAACCCCGCTCTAACGAATTAAAAGCAAACAAACCGTATTTTTCAAAGAGCTCTATAGCTTTTACAAAAACCACAGTCACCTGTTATGTAGCCCTGAGCTACACCTGTGGTTCGAGAACAATGTTTACGTTGACCGTTTCAATTTATTACACAAAGTAAAAATTGTAGATAGACTACGTGTAGGTACTGCTACTCGTGGTCCGCAAACTATATTATTTGATCACGTAGGTACCTAACTAAAATGCTTATTATGAAAATTTATTCAATAGCCGTAGTATTATTATTATAGTACCTATACTTACTCGCAGTAGCAACGTTGTGGTTAGTTAATTTTATCGGTAAAAGAATTATTTTTTTAGTATCTTAGATTGTTGTTGTTTTATATTGAACAGTACTTACACAAAAAAAAACACATCTATGTCCAATATCCTTAATTTCAAACACTAGTATAATGTTTATAAAAGTAGGTACTTCGACAATTCCTACTAAGATAACCAACCACAGATTACGAGAAGACCAACACGCCATTGTACGCGATGAACAAACTAAATAACTTACGTGATATACAAAAGGAAATGTATACAAAAGGGTGGCCTTAGGTATCGTTTAAAGCGATTTTTACCAGGCAACTGTTTAGGTAGACGATGATATAGAAATAGTAATAGAAGAATGTACCTAAATTAACTCTAAAGGATGTAACATTCTGGAAGAACATTTCTTTAAGTTTCGTCTAAAATAATGCTTTAAAATAGTTTAGAACAAAAAAAAACAGTCAGTCAGGACATCACTGTGGAATACTGCTAGCATTTAGTACTTACTTTATATCGATATTGCGCTCTACATTGTAGAGCAAACAGGAGCGAGCGAGAAGGTAGCCGGTGGCGTTAGCGTGGGGAGTGATTAATGACCCAATAATCCGGAGCTCGCTGGCTGCCCGAGGAAGGTTCATGAAGCCGAATTGGTAGACGGTCAGAAGGTTTATTGACCAAATAGACACAAAGTATACTATTGGAGGCACGATGCCTTGTTAGTTAGATTTGGGTATACCTACAAGAAACTACATAAACAGTGTTCGGTCTGAGTTTGTTGCTTTTATCTAACTATAGTTTTAGATCTATGTCTTAAAATATTTAATACTTATTTCTTATTAAATTTATGGGGGTGTTACTCGTCAATCTTACCTAACTAACTTTAAAAAAAGCACACTCTTACAAGACTAAACCAGTAATTATAGGTAATAAGAACTTCATCTATCCAGTATCATCTATACACAAAATGATATCTGAATTGTTAAAATCACGATCACTCTCATGACTATTAAATTGAAGGCATTTTATACATAATCAGGTAGAAAAGTTCCTTATTGTTCGGTTAAGACGTCGGATTCGTAATTCAGAGAGCATGACTAGGAAAATGTCGACGACTGTTACCACAAAAGGTGGCAATCGCTTTTATGACTAGTAAGAGATGAGATAGGTAAGTAGGTAACGGATATTATTTTGTTTAGACATGTATTAAAATAAGCTTTGTGTATCTTTGACCCTTTATAAGTCTCTAAAAAAAATAAAAAAAGATTAGGTTATTATTACTTACCTACCTGACTACCAATTTCATTATAAGGATTCAAACAACATAGGCACAAATATTTGCAATATTAGCTATAGAATCCGCATAGAACGTGTTCAGTTGAATCAAAATACATTACATTTCCTTTTGAGAGCGACCACGTTTACCGTTCGATCAGCTATAAACATTATTACGTCTCTACAGATGCGCATCAAAATCATCGCGTGGAAAATATCCGGTGAGAGAACGACCCCATGTCCCGACATTCGTTCCGACGTTAATTCCAGCCGCATTTGTTCCATTACATTTCCGACACAAAGTAGATACGCGTTTGCCGAATTGACTAGGTGGATGCGACCAGGCGAACCTAAAAAGAGGGGGACGGCGCGAGCGTAGCACCTGAGAGGAATAAGGAGCGCCGATCAAAAGTGAGAAAGATGTATTCAGAAGTGAAATAGTCTGCTGGCTGAGCACATCATCATTAACGAGCCAGAGAGGGCGGAGGGCAGCGAAGAGGCAGAGGGGGTGCGTCAGGTGGGCGAGCTCCCACGACGCGGTACACCTGCGAGCGAAATTACTCCTTACCGATATCTTCACCAAAGATCACATTTCGTTAAAACTCCTAAGCCAGGACTACAGACCACGGAAAATATTTTCGAGCGCACAGACATAAATATGAGAAGTGTCCAGTTTTTTATTCTTCACCTTCCGCTATATGAACCCCAAGAGTCGAATCGAGCACGGATGTTTTATAAACGAGCGTTTGTTTTACTTATTTATTGTTTAAATTTTTATTTTAAACATAATTGAGAATTGTTACAGTAAATAAGGTACTCTCCCAGATGTAACTTATAATAGTGTCAGTGACAGCCATGCTCTGATAACATTGTGAGAGTCAATTAAAGAGCTAGGTATTATAAATAATTTAAATATCATCAGTAAGATTTTTTAATAAGGTATTACCTCAATTAGTTACCTAAATTGAATTTCAGTAATGATACTGTCTAGGGACATAAGTTTGAGAGAGGAGAATTCGAAAAACTGTTCCTGTGCATGTCAAAACCTTAAAAATAACCCAACCTTAGAACGCCAAGAGTAACAGAATAGCGACCCGTTAATGTTGCGAAAATATAAATTTTTCATTTCTCAGACAGTTGAGCATCAACCGGCAGCGGTTTGTGAGCGGTGGGCTGTTTCAGAACTGAACCAAAGTTGGGAGTGCAGCGTTTTATTCCCCACTATAAATAACTTTATCCTGTACAACACCGCCGAGTTCGCCAACTAACTTTTGAAGTTGATGCCACGGGCGCGATTCATAACAGCCCGCTGTACAGCGAAAACTTTTTTCCATTGTAATAATATTTATTATCTCATATGTCTATAGGTATATTTATTGACGATATCTGTAATATTTTATTCTCATAAAAAACTAACTATAATATCACAACACTAGTCATTAGTAAATAACTTAGGCCCCATTTTTATACGACAGAACTAAGTAAGTTTGCGTCTGTTCTGTTACATACAAAAATAATGAAAGGAACGTTTCCCCTGCGACTAAACTGATTAAGTATCAGGTAATAAATAAACCAGATGCACCTATTTTTGTTATAATAAAATAATGAGCCATAATTTCACACCCAACATCAAAATTAAATTAAATTGGTTAGGCCTACGTGGGGCAAGGGTCGCGTGAGACGATGTCAAAATATCCGCAATTATTCAAATATTTTAAAGGACTTACATTATAAATCACTTTTCCTCTTTCGTCTGTTTGAATAAATGATAGATAGGTATATGTACAAAACGGCAAGTTTAAATGCAGAATTGAATCCATACGCAACATAGATGGATAAATTTTAAATAAGATATTGTAAACCTGTAATCTTTATACCTACCTAGTTCAATCTACTCTAAATACGAGTATATTTTAATCGACCAACGATTAACGTAACCAACAACACGTAGTACAATAAAATATAATCTACTTCAAGTTAATAAAATAACTAATCACTACTTGACAAAAAAATTAATTTATCTGTAATTATAGTTTCACAAGCGTTACTAATTTCCCCATAAAGGTACAATAGTTACACCCTCGCACGCTCCCCTTGTACCGTGGTCAGGAGAGCAATAGGTGTTGAACACGTGTTAGTGATCCTAAACACAACTCAGGAGCTGCGATCTATTCAATTCGCCACGCTACGATGGGCGTGACACGCAATAGTGGTTTTGTGTTGATGAGTAATAAAATTTTGTAAGGGCTTAAATACGAGTATAATCGCTTCATGAGTGTACGCTATAAATAAAGGACGCTAATGTATTTATTGTAGATATTATGTTGGTTAAACATTTTTAAAACAAAAACAAGCGAGTAGTAATTCTACGTAGTACTGTAGAAGTATCATCGACTGAAAGTTAATTTGAGTTATTAAGTTATATTATACTCCATAGATCGGTGTACTCTTCTTTAGTAAAAACAGTCAAGGTTCTATAAAAATAAGAACAAAAAGAAAAAGTAGAGAATGTTACCTTCCAATTCATTTAAATTTGAATTTTCTTCTTAACAAAAGGACGAAAAGGTACGCAACGTTGAACTCGAATCTTTCGCGCATACCGTTAAATTAAAAATAAATATTGTGAAACGTCAGTATGTTACGAGTGGGCGTTGGGAGATATCAAGTTTTTCTTTTTGTAAAACGGCGGAATAGCCGATGTCGATTCACAAGGGCGGTGTGGGGAAAGGTGAATCTTTTTGTGAACTGGAGGGAATTAATTTAACCCGCTGCGGGGTAACACGACGTGGCGTAATTGAAAAGTTTGCCCCTTGTAGGCCTACGTAACGTAGTCGCTGCGATGTGCCGCCCGCTACCAAACCCGCTACGCGGTCCATAGTATACGAGTACGCCTACGCGTCTTGGGAACAAAGCACTGATTTTATCTTGGTATCTTTAAGTAATGTGATACTACCGTTTTTTTACGTGCAACTATCGTAAGTACCTACACGTCAAAAAAATTTGTTACTTTATTTTAGTATAAAAGTTTTTTCTCATATTAACAAAATTATGAGTAGGTAAATAATTTTTTTAAAAGTTCAATACGACGTATTGCATGATGTATTCAGGCGATGGTTGTGCAGACATCGTAAATCAATGGTCCGCAAAGTGCTAAGAGATGAATAATTTATTTGCGGCTTTGGAACCATTTCAGTCATACGAACAGTATCACTATAAGAATAGAACGTTTTACTTCAACAAAATAGGCAGTGATCATCTGAAGAGCACTAACTAACGGTTGCGGTTTTCTTGTTAAAAGAAATTATATTTTCAGTAAAATCATATTTGCGATTACTCATAGGTACCTAGGAAATTAATTTACAATTCTTAAAAAGATGTTTCAATTTCAACTGATTAACTTTAAATTAAGTAGAGACGTTCATGAAAGAAGCTTTTTGATATGGACCCTTTAACTTTTTCCTCGAATATTAAGAAGTATGAACAACTTCGAGAAAGCAAAAGCCTAGTCCGCTCTCAGCGTCATCGATTTTAAATTAATTTTATGAAGTTAAATTGGGGATTACGTTTATTTGATCGTGCCAAATGGTAAACTTAGCGACGGAGTTGTTTGTTTTTAATGTTCCCGAATAAATTTGCTTGTAGATAACGAAAAGGTATCGATAATCAGATTTAAAAAATAAACTTTCATTAAATGTTTCGGAAAATTTCTTATTAGGTAATAATAAGTATTGTACTTATATTTAAGATTCAAATAAGTTATAATTGATATAAATAATTACAGATTACTTCGATAATAATTGCAATTCATATACATACAACATATTGCTAGTACATGTTTAAGGAATACGCATTCTCCTTCCAGCGTCGTCGTGCAGTTTCTGTTGACTCTTTGACCATTTCCGATACTATCGACGATCGCGGATTGTTTGCACAGCAATATTGAAGTTAGCTGATTGGCTCCCTGTCAATTGCCACCTTCAGATGTACTCGTATCATTATTAATCTGTTTCCTTTTTTATTTATTATCTTTAGTTCGTACGACTTCATACCTAGTTATTTTAATTCGGTCTTTATAAGAACTGTGACTCTATACTATATTTTTTAAATAAAATTGATGTGTTATATCATTATAGGTATGTATCCATTTTAAAAATAAAGGAAAATAAACTTGCTCCTATTCAGTTAATAATAAAATTAGTTACATTACGATACATTAAAATAAAATACGTAAGTACTTGATTTTCAGTTTGAAAGGAAACAAATTTATGTATCTACCTACTTACATTGACCTAAATAGTTAGTTAGTTAGTTAATAAAATGAAGTGAGAAGTTTGTACAAGAATAATTTTCGACTTCAATAAATTTATAATCACGTATTTCGAAATATAAAATGTTTGATTTCTGAAATACTTACCACTGATTAATTCTATCTTATTGGGCAAACAATCAAAGGACACTAAATAGGATTTACCGCGCGCAAAGCCGCAGGTAAAAGCTTAGAGCATACAATTCATTTATATCCATGCGGGCAAAACCAAGTATTGTGTTTTTATATGTAACAGTGTAACAACAACGATATATCACTATGTATATAAACTTATAAAGACGCCTTTACTGAATATTTAAGCTGTGGAATTGTGCCATCTTCCCCTTCGCATTATTTCATCAAATCCTGAGACCCTATCATTGTTGACTAATGGAATTAATCTATTATTCCACCGTTGCGGCTGGTAAGCGACCTAGTCGAAGTGGAATTGGATGAATTATATATTTACTGGGTTTCAAACACCGGCTTTAAGTTACGAGTTTGTATTTGCTTCATAAAAATCTAGAAGGTCACATCAATTTTATTTAAAAACTTCTATAAGTTCTTAGGTCTATTAAGTAAGTATTAGCTCTTGACATGAAAAAGATCTAATGTAATTTAAAAAAATCTCCGCACTTATATGTTTATACGCGGAGAAAATTGTAACAATTAATTTTTTTATGTGTTTTTATATGTATGTTTTCCAGTCTTCTTAACAACTTTCTGCTCTAATATGACCGTATCCGTATCTTCTAGAGTCTCCGACAGCATATTTGCACATAACCCGAAATAAATCCAATCCTCTCTTGATTCTAATTAAGTAAAATTCGTCAAATAATTGAATATTCATAATGTCCCATGTCGGTCGTAAGTTGGAAGCTATCTCTCATGTGAGAAAGCCTTGCGCATTATAATACGAAGTACCTAATATGTAAATGTTCTATAGATAAGTTTGCTCTTAAATAAAATATTAATACTTAATAACATGACAACATAACATGTTTAATTGATAATGTACCTACCTAATGTGTTTTGTTTAATCATGTTACATTAAAATATCATGTACCTATAACATGCAGATCAGCAGATGTAAGTAAAAAGTACCTACAGCCTACCTTGGAATTATTACGCATTTATTGAAACCACAAAACCAATCCAAAGTTCAGAGGACATAGGTAGATACATACTACTTCTTGATGTGTTGCACATAAATACTAAAATGCAGTGCTGCCAGAAATTGCAGAATTCACTTATCGTACTTGTTAAGGCCTCATCGGTCTTCCTTTATAAGAACACATAACCAGCATTTAACGCAGTAAAATTTCTGGAATATTTAAATGAATTAATTTTTATATTGACCTGAAGTAGGTATGTCATAGGAATTTTATTAATACATGGCGCTCTGAAGTACAGAGCTTAGACTGACGCGGTCGCACAGGTGCCGGCTGCCGAATGCTGAATTATTTGCGCATCACTTTGTGCCGCGCCCGGATTACCTTTACGTGTTTACTCGCGCCTAATTATACGCCCTCACGGAACTTACTCGCCGCAGACTCGTTTACGCCACGTAGCTACAGTAACTTTAAAGCTCTCAACTCCCAAACACGTAAGTAGATAATCGAATATGAAGTATGTAGGCAAAACGGTTAAATATTATGTTCTTTTTTGTTACTTATAAAACAAATAATTTCGAAATCAATAGGAAGTTAGACAAGATAAGCAAAAGAGTATAAAATTGGTTTCTGCGGATCTAAGAAGTAGGTATTAGCTTAAAATAAAATTGAGGGTCATTTTTTAAGTACCTACGAATTTAAAAGTGCAAATCGAAAGAAATATTTTAAATGAGATTAGACACTTTAAATTTCTTATGCATGCATTGTGTGTTTATTACTCGTACATAATTACACACCCAGTTTCCAGTTGATTGGTATAGCTATTGCTTTTTAAAAGTTTACCCTAAACCATGTAAAATAAAATAATAATGATAAGATAATAAAATATCATAACAGCGACATATCACTAGAAATAACCATTAGGTTAGTGTATTAAAAAGTATCTATTTATCCATTTCTACTCGGCATTTATGTACGTTTGAAAGCATTAAGTGTAATCATAGAAACGTGTAGGCCCTGTGAAGCCTAGAATCTTGATTGATTTATTTATTCAGTGTATTGGCGTACGCAATAAATAAAAGCGACAAAGGTCGACGGCACAAAACACAATATTGTGTACATCGAGATGACGTAATGACAGATAGGATCGGGAATTGTGGTGAAAATTGAACTAGCCGCCGCGCCGGCAAACTCTAGTTTTATTTTACTCAATATTTCAGCGAGCGAGCCGGGGACAATACAACCTGCTGTGAATTTGATGGATATACACAAAGCAATCAAACTGTGTACAGAAAACTATCCTCTGGCGCTGAATAGGTTCTGCCTTTGTTACGCGTAAATGTTCAACTGAATTTTGTCCACTGAAATTCGTGATACCGTAGCCATACGAAACGTAGCACAAATATTTTCGGGAAACAAACGATTTAGAAATTGTGGTTCACAATCTGAATAGTTATTCAAATAATTGTAACAGATTTTTTTAACTCATGATAAACTATAATTACCTACTGCTTTTTGCCTAATAAATACTTACTTATTAAATATGTACTCGTAGTACCGCAACATGACGCGTGATCTTTTGAAGTTACGATATTGATAGAGAATTTTTTGGTAGAGCTATTTTTATTTAAGTTCAGAGAAGACCTAGATTAGCAGGTAATTCCACTCACCATCTTTATTCATGTTGGCTTGAAAGCACT
>DWQK01004698.1:0-10205 GCA_018231225.1 Noctuana stator
AATCAAAAATTAATAAGTTAAAAATAAAAAGAAATAAGTTAAAAATTATATAATTTAGAGAAAATCGTTTCTTTACTTAATTATATTGTTTCGTTGCTATGGTCTTTGAAGAAAATCAATTCAAAAACATTAAATCCTATATAATTACACAAAGGTTCATAGAAAGTATAAAACTTTGCCGTTTGTTTGAGTTCACTGGAATCTGTTTGCAGTAAACATCCTCTTCTATCAGTTTAGCTCTCAAATATTTTGTGCGGAATGTTTCGAGCTTTTATGTTTTGACATTTAAAACTTAGTATTGTAATATTAATATTATTCAATTGTAGAGTAGCCAACACAAATAAGAAATTGGCGTCCTCATAATGAAAAATCGCCACAAGTTTAATTATGCTAATCGTATATAAGGTATACCTAATTTATTTGAGGTGAACATCTTAGTATTCATGAGCGGCAATCACTTACAAACGATATCATTGTATGTTTAATTTCAATTAATACTGACTGACTGACTGACGACCCGTGTGGTGTAGTGGTTACCACGCCAGTCCACCATTCGAAGGGTCCCGGATTCTAAAGACTAAAGAATTTGAAGTCAGCTGAATTATCATGTGAAAGCAATATAACACAGTCCTAATAAGTATCTACGTATAAAAACTTGGTACATAATGCTTTTGTTTTAGACATTTTAAATTATTATTGACGTCCCGTATGGTGTAGTGGTTACGCCAGTCCACCATCCGAAGGGTTCGATCCCCGGCGGGGCAGAAAATTGAATGATGAATTTAGATTTCTGTTACCGTTCTGGGTGTTTGTGTATTTGTCTTTGTATGTGTCCACGGTACCCACGACACAGGGAATCCTACTGTGGGGCTGTGAGTGTGATGCGTTATTTATTTATTTATTTTCCCACAAAGACATCAAAGACTAATATTTAGTGATGTTGGGCAAAGTTTCTAGTAGGCAGCGACCAACTCGGCGTATTTGAGTTTTGGGTTCAGAGCGTGCAAGCTTGCAAAGGCTTGTTTGCCTTAAACGCGCTTTTGCTTGCTTCTGTGGAAGTACAAACAGCTTAGTGTTCATAATTATTTTAAGCAAAAATTAAAACTGCCTTATGTGACACTCTTTTTAAGTTTAAGACTATGACAGTTATTAAAAAGAATGAAATCAAACGCGCATGGACACGTTGTTACGATTGCCAATTATACACATTTCACTTTGACCTAACAAATAACTTCAATTGGAACAGCGTGGTCGAACATGGTCTAGGCTTTCCATCCTTCCCTACACACCTAGGGGAGATGTCCAGATACAGATCAAGTAGGTACGTAAATATAAAGATTAGACAAATTTTAAGAATAAATAACAGTAAGCTCCTGTTTTCATTGTATTTTTACTCTTCTTATATAAATGCAATATAAATTTTAACTCTTATTAGTATTACATATTAAATAAATGTATTTGCTCCAACTTACCCATTATACATGACCAAGTAAACTTGGCACATTTATAAAAACACAAAAGAGTTGGCTTACTACAGAAACCTTTTAGACCCCAATACTGAGAAGAAAAGCATAAGTAGTTACGAGTACAAATGCGGTGAAAATATATTGTACAGTGCGGGGCGGCGTTCTAGAAATTTATAGTTGAAGGGTTTTTCTCACTTTTCTGCCAAGTTTAATGCCATAAACAGGTTTGACCTGCAAACCTTAAATACTGTTCTATATTGACCTAATATTTAATATAAATTATAAGATAATGTCATCAAACGGAATCTTCAGACACCAATAGACAACTATTTATTTGTATTGAGAAATTTTATATTTGTATTTTGGCAAGTGTATAACGCTGGGTACCGGTAAAAAATAATATAAAAATGAGGTTAAAATATTATTTTTGCGAATACCTGAGAAAGAAGACCTGCATATCAGTGAGGAAAGAGCAATGAACCTTTCTTATTTATAACAGACTACCAAAAAAAGGAGGTTCTCAACTGTTTGTTACCTCATTACTTTCCACTGGATGAACGGATTTGGATGTTTTTTTTTTATTTGAAACCTGATGCTTTCCGTTTGGTCCCATTTTAATTTGGCCCAGCTCTGACAACGGCATCTATGAGAACACCATATAAGCCTTTGTGCGCGACAACTTTGGAGTCTGTGTTCTTCGTAACGCGAGTTGAAATTACAAAGGAAGCCAGTATTGACAACTCTGAAATCTTGTGTCCATTACAAAAATGTAGAATCTAAAAGCTTTTAAACCCTAACTCTGGCGAGCGGCTAGAGCAGTGCCAAATGTGGTATCGCTGTTAGGCTAGTGCGAAATGCATCAGCTCTAGGGCTCTCTTGGCAAGTACACCGTTCCACAAACACGTTTGTATTGTGATACAGTGTAACTTAACCGCGGCTCCAAAAGTCAGTGATCTCGTTTTAAAGTTACGAGTATATGCAAGATAATACACGAGGAAAGATTACGCTTGGCAGTGCATCTATAAACTTTAGGGCGGATTAAAGAACATGCTGGCATAACCTTCATGTAAGACTTGCTGTGAGAGAGAAGAGTAGATAGAATAGATTCTAAACTATCTCTGCATACGAGTAGATCGTGCATTAATGTTGAAATTAAAACAAAGGTTGAGCATAAACATCACGCATTTATTACATACTAGCTGTGCCACTCGGTTTCACCCGCGTTAAGAATAGTAGCGTAATGCTTGATAGCCTACAACCTTCCTCATGAATGTAGCTATCATATAGAAAAAGAATTTTTCAAGTCTGTCCAGTAGTTTCGGAGCCTATTCAATACAAACAAATTAACAATCAAATATTTCCTCTTTATAATATTAAATATAGATAGGTTATCTATATTAAATACTTGTTTATATATGTTAGGTTTATTCTTTTAATGATGGAACGCGATGATATGCAAGTCCGGACCTTTAATAGCGACAACGTATGATAAATATATTATGGTATATGTTTTTATTAGCGTGGACACCCAACATCCATCACCCATCTTAGAAAATATTTGATGGCACTGGAAAACGATTGAGAATACGTAATACATTTAACAAGTATTACAAAGCACAGTTTAAATTGCATGCTGAAGTTAAATAAGAGAATAGTTGACATACAGAATAACTACTTCTAGTAACAGCACGAAGTTTTCAAGCACAGTTATATCACATCTAACACAACACGTGACCCAGTGGCTAAGTATCACACTGATAATGCAGCAATCACTAAGAAAGCTTTCAGAAAGTTAGTGTGCTGAATACAGATGGACCTTTGTTGGAAACAGTAGCCTTAGGGAGAACAATAAGAGGGTATTTTTAGCTAAGACACGCTTTACTTTTGTCCATTATAAATGTTTGCCGAAGATTGTTTTTAAATGAGAATGACAAAAATGAACCCGATAGATTGACTGGCGGGGAACGCTTTTAGCATTCCAACTTTGTGGCGATGCTCTGTACACGGAATAAAATAAAATAATAAAATAAAATAACTATAACTCGCGTTACAAAAAAAAAAACTTCAAAGTGCCCACACATACTTAAATCACTATCACTACATAGTATAAAACAAAGTCGCTTTCTCTTTCCCTATGTATACTTAAATGTTTAAAACTGCGCAACGGATTTTGATGCGGTTTTTTTAATGGGTAGAGTGATTGAAGAGGAAGGTTTATATGTATAAACGTTCACAGTTTTTCTGTAGTGTATTTAAAATCAGTATTGCAACCGTGCAAAGCCGGGGCGGGTCGCTAGTTTATAATATAGCACTTATATGGTTTGGCTCATAGATACAGTTGTTAGAACTAGACGAAAATAAAATGGGACCTATCGGAAAGAATCAGCTTTCAAATAAAGAAAAACATAAGAATCAAGAAGAAAAAGAAGAAAGAAGAGAAAATTGTTATGAGGTAACAAACATTAAAAAAGTACAGTCGAATTGAGAAACTCCTTTTGAAGTCGGTGAATAAATAAATAAATAAGAATGATACAAAGGAAATTCACCGTGGCCATTAGGTGTATAGTTATAAGAACCCATCTTTCTCATCTATACTTATAGTATAAAGCTAAAGAGTTTGTTTGTTTAGGCGACTACTGGACCGATTTGAAAAATTTTTTTAGTGTAACATAGTCCATTTATCGAGGAAGGCTATCAAGCGTTACGTTGCAATTCTTAACGCGGGTGAAATCGCGGGGCGCAGCTAGTAATCTATAAAATGACTGCTCAAGTGCTCACGTTAAGCTCGTTGTGTGAACAGCAATGAACAAAATCCCGTCAGCGCTTCAACAGCTCAAACTCGTGATGTTGCATGCGGGCCTTTAATGAGGACGTTGCGAATAATTTGTTTACGAGCGTATTTGTTAACAAGCTTGTTCCAACAACAAACGTTTGGATCTAAAACGACTTAAGTTTAATTTTTAAACAGAAACTTCATTTAATATATTTTATAATATGTATGTACTCGCAAATTAAAGTGTACGTACAGTAAACCTCGTACACTATATTAAGCAAACTAAATTGTTGTTTACACCGTATATCGGTTTGTATAGGTGTTTAGCTACTGTTTTAGCTACCTGAAATGAATATTGAAAGAATAGAAGTTTTGTCTACTTAATTCCAATTTATGATGTTATGTTTATTTATTTTAATATTACACTCTTTTTATCTATATTCGAGACAAATATGTTCCTAGATAGTTTCACAATACAAAAATATATATAAAATAAAAATATGAAAAATACCTATAAAATATATATTATTATGTAGTTCCATAACTTCGTCTTTTTGCATGGTGTTCATATGTCATTTAATATTATGCTATGCACATACTCCACATTTATATGTAGGTATAGATAATAATGTAGCGTTAGGATTAGGTTATGTCTGACCTCGGTTAGCTAAGCAGCTTACTGTGCATACCGCATTAGGAAGTCCCCTCGATCCCGTACAGCTGATCCCTGTTTAATGAGGACGCAAAATGTCGATAAGGCCTGATTTATAATATATATGAAGTAAATGATGTAGGCTCTTCGATAAAAGAGCTCCGTACATCATGTGATATTCAATTAAATATCATCTACATGCTTTTTTTAAATGTTTAAATGCTAAAAAAAATATTTATGGGAGTCAAAATCAGCTTTGGTTAAAATTCTGCAATAAATACGAAACTAACAGCATTTTAAAATTTCTACTACGCCAGGATATATTAAAACAACAAACTGGTTGATGTGTAAACATCGCGTAAAATATCGCTCACACTAAAACACACATCGCAGCCACTAAGTCAAGTAAATATTGTACCACTTACAAGGAGACTAACAGATATTTTGTATGAAATGTTTTCCACCTACGCCCCTCGACAAACGACTGTCATTACATACAGAGTGAAGTTCGCGAGCAGTGAGAAACTTAGATGAGATTGTTACTATCTACGACTACGACACGACTTTTTCAAATATTTACGACCGTTCATTTTACTTCTGGGTACGCGCTGTTTGGCACAACTGAGAAAATCCAAAGTTTAGATACCTTTCTATGAAGGTCAAATGTTCAGTTGCTTATAAGGAAAGTCACACTTGGATAAAATAACTTTAGATATGAAAACATAAGTCAAATTATATCGCTGTCCTACAGTCTAATCACAGAAATGTGCATAAAACTTAACCCTAACAAATTCCCATCACAAAACACACAAATGCTATTGCCACGTACATAAATTACACCTGCCGTACGTTAAGTTACCACACAATTTATCATTGCCAATGACACTTATCTACAAGTAGTAGGTACCTACGACAATTTTAGCGTAGTCTAGCCATCGTGCCTTATAAACAAGAGAGTCTCACTAAACTTGTAGCATACATACATGTTCAGTACTCACCGTAGCAGAAAGTTTTGGGCGCTTCCCGCGACAGAGCTTTCAAGTTGATTGCCTAAACAATAAATTCGTGTCAGTGAAGCTTGAGAACACAGTCATCCAGAATAGGGTTTGTGAAGCGTAAAGCTAATATAATTTATTAAGTTCTAGGGCTATAGGGGAATTCGCTTTGTAAGTGCTACTGTTTTGAGATGCGCAAATATTTTTCATGGCTTTGGTTTATAACTTGTAGTAAAAATATATAAAAAAATATATTGTACTAGCTGTGCCACGCGGCTTCACCCGCTTTAAGAATAATAACGTAATGCTTGATAGCCTATAACCTTCCTCATGAATGTAGCATATACAAAAAGAATTTTTCAAATGGGTCCAGTAGTTTCGGAGCCTATTCAATACAAACACTCAAATCTTTCCTCTTTATAATATTAGTATAGATTATTGTACTGTATACTTTATTAAATTCATCAAAATTTAATACGGTATTTTAGTACGAGTATGAGTGGATACAAACCGATTTTAAGTAGATTCTTAAGACCTCAACACTAGAGTGTTTAGAGAAGATGGTCTTATAAAAAGCATCAACACAACTTTTAGGATTATTACAACTATCACAACAAATTTGCTCTAAATCTACTGGACTGATTGAGGTAAAATAACAATAGGTCATTCACAAAGCAGATTAAAGAAATGCATATTCATAACCAAAAAGAAATTTTATAAAAAATTCAAAAACATCTCCAAGAAAAACAAAGAAAGCGTCCTTATGGCAAGTTGTGCTAATATTAACGCTCTTTAGTACCCGAAGGCGGTTCTTTCATACGATGTTACCTTCGGCGGGTTTTTTGAGACATGCAAGAATTACTTCTTTTCTAATAAGGAAAGTTCTGCTAAAAAGTTTTAATATATTCCGTGTTATATCATTAAGAGGTATTATTAGAAAATACTTACGGGCAAATAGTAAGTAGGTGTTAAATTATCCTCTCTTTAAAAAAAAAACCAACTATAAATTTCAAAATCTTATTTCAATGAAATAAAAATTTTAATTATTATTATTACTTAACATTTCAGTAAACACATTTCAGTTAACAGTAGGGATGCAACGAACACGGATACTATTTGTTTATAGGTAATTAGAGTAAAAAATGTAATTTTATCTCAACCACCGCAACGCAACATTGAAATCTTAGCAGTTTCGCCGACAAAAGAAACAATGAAACACTCGTCATGCTTATTCACGAGATGAGTCTTCACAATCTACCGCCGACTCCGTTTCTATTCACAGAAACCTTAAATGAGCATTAATGCTATACCTCATACTTCCGTTCAGAGTGAAAATGCCTTTCTAAATGCCTTGAAAGTATAATAATGCTATTTTTAAATGCTAACCTTCTAAAAGATTTTGAATATGTTGACAATATGATAGGTCGTTTTAACTACGGTTTGGTATTGATACAACTTCACGAAATTTCAAAAACTAAAACACTATAAAAAAGAAAATAATTTTTAAATGTAATAGTTATGTAAATTTATTGTAAAAAAATCGTGTGAGAGAAGACCTTGAGATAAAATGTTTTGTATGAGTACCTAGTAATTAATTAAAAAAAACACTAACCTTGAAAAGCCTTTACAGTACAATGTTGGAGGGAGGCATTCAAATACCTCCTGCCGAGAAATGCTTTTGTGCAAAAGGCTCGGAACAAAAATCTCGGGCGCGCCACAGAGCTTTCGAATTAACGTTACCGCCATATTTGTGTTACGGGGTTACTCTTGATGTGAAACGTAAAACACAAAGACCTTAATGGAATGCAATGTTTGTATAACAGCATTTGACGACCCATATAGTCTAGTGGTAACCATGCCTGTTCCCCATTCGAAGGGACCTGGGTTCTATTCCCAGCGGGATAGATAAAGTGAATTTAGATTTCTGTTTTTAGTGTGAGTGTTCGTCTAATTGTCTTTGTGTGTAACTCTACTGTTCATTGAACATAACAGGATTTTAGTGTAGAATCGGAGAATAATTTTATGTAGATAGGTATTTATTATTCGGTGAAGAAGGAAAATATTGTGACAAAAACGTTGAAGGAAAAAACTATTCGTATACATTGTAATTCACCAAAAAGTTTTTATAAAAAACGTTAAATATCCATTTGCTTCATTACTTTAAAATTCCATGTGGAAAATATGTGCTGCAAATGCAATTGGAAACGAGCAGAGTTCAGTTTTAAATTCGCTTTAAGCTACACAAAAAATTTAGGCTGTTCAAAAGTAAAATTACTTTTGGTTAAAGCTGAATACCTACGTTTTTTATTTTGTCAGTACAGTTATATTTAATCGGTGGATTAATGTAGGGAGAGCCTACCACAGAGCAAAGGTAACAAATATGTAGGACATAGAACACTTCGGTTTAATTAACGGCGTAAGATAGGGAAGATGGATTTGGAGCTTAACTTTAGTTTGATACTTAGTGACAATAATATTATCATCACCATCAATCCATCACTGTCATACTACTAGACACGAATCTCCCACGAATGAGAAGAATCTAGATCCACTACCCTGACTACATAATAATATGGCTTGGTGGACAGGACATGCTACTGTTTAGTAGAACAGGACCCAAACTACGTCAAGGTTAAAACCCGAATTCCAAAGGACCAAATAGGTCCTGTTTCGAGAGAAAGGCAGAGTTGTTATTGTAAACAAGGGGAGAGTGAAGATAAGCATAAATTCAGAGAACGAAAAACGAGTTAGCAACGATATTTTATTTTTATAGCGTAATCTTTATCTTGTACTTAACCTTTGTAAAAATACTACAATTTTTATGTGCCATTTTAAAACGGCAGGAAATAAAAATGCGAAGTAAATCTTAAGGCTTTACATTCAGTATACGAGTACATCTCTCGTACAGATTTAAATCACACAGGCCACAAGGCTACAAGGCCTGCTAATGACTATCCTTGGTCGAGAATGTGTTTTGAAAACATTGAAAAGAGCCATATTAAAACTGTATACAACTATCTTTATGCAAGGTTACAGCATGGAGAAATAGCAGTAAGTTGCTTGCTTCATTGGGGTTCGTTTAAACTTACATTTTTCTACAAATAAGTATTAAATGTTGCGTGACGTTTTATAAAAGCGTAGGTACATCTGTTTTTTGTAAGTCAAGAATACTTTTAACAATTTACTTATTAGTGACTTGCGTAAATCTCATTTAATAATAATACCTACTGGTTAGCTGATTAAAGTGCTTCAATGAAAGCTATGAGGAGCTAGGAGAGTTGAAAGATTTTAACAAACTTAGTGCGCACTTGCTGTTCTTTCATATTGTGGTATGATATTCAAATTATAATATAATTATGCATAAATAATAGTACTTTTACAGAATTTAATTTACTTTTAACACATGTACATAGTTTTTATTTTTCATCTCTCTTTCAACACAGTTTCTTATCTGAAACATCAGATTTGTCCGTGTATTTTCTCTTCACTTACTTACATAGATAAAAGAAATGATTCAATAAGATATTACGTAAATAATATTATTAGGTTTTGTATTTCATGACTATTTGGATAACTCATTATTATCAAGGAAAATGTCTGTGTACTTTGACCTCCCCTCTCCCTTATCATGATTAGATAACTGGCCAATTTTGTGCCATAACCTCAACGAGCCAAAACGAGGTTTTCTCGGAGTAAAAAAATACCAGCTGAAATATGATGAAGTTATAAAGAAATAGACTTACCAGTACGTTTTGTGAGCATCAGTGGGCTTTCGTGGCACACGTGAACAAATTATGACCACACGCGTATTTAATTAGAATACGATTTATTTAGATGTCCACCACAATCACTGTTCACTTTCGCTATTATTTGAGAATAAAGACTTTAACACAATTTACTTTACATAGCACTATTAACTTTTATTAACACCTAGAACACAAATTACACGGGAAAGTGACAAGTCTCTCGGCGTGCAACTTATTCCGATCACGACCTCTCCATGACTGAGGGTTTTCAGTTGCATTTCCACCTCGTGGAAAAGCGAAAGACGAGGTAATTACGTCACCCGTTTGCGTTTCCGTTATTAAAAAATCAAATTCAAACTTCCGCTATAATTTCCATAGAATAATTTGATTTCAAAGATACTGTTGACCGTTAAATAATTCGAACTTGATAGGATTTATTTAGGAAATATTTATTAAAGTAGTTAACGTTAAACGCAAAGAAATCAAAAATAAATTTGATTAAGAAAGACAGATCAATAAGGTAACGCCCTCTGTTGGCAAACTCATGAAAAAAATTGATTTGGCGGAAATGGT
>DWQK01004699.1:0-10205 GCA_018231225.1 Noctuana stator
TGAATAATAAAGAACTACGTTAAGCAATCTATTTACGTACCTAATGTCACTTTATACATACGATTTTTAGTTCCCGATACACCCGATACGGAGCGCTGTACAAAATCCCATACATAATTTAACTGTTACTACTCGATGTCGGAATTGTAAAATGTTCGTGATAGGGCCACAGTTCTGTATGGAAGCGGGGTTACAAGTAAGGGTCTCAATTTAATGGTCTAGTATTAGTTACTAGAAGATTGTATTATTGAAATAACGGTTGAGTTAATTATGCTGTAGGGAGTCTCAAGGTTCGCAAAGATTTTATCAGTGATATAGTGCATCTTTCACAAAACATTTATTTAGGAGTGCTCATTGGTAAGACGTTGTTAGGAATCACCGATAATTTTTTTGTGTTTATTATAAAAAAATTACTGGCATGGTAGAATACGTAAATAAATATGATGCAAAACTAACTTTATGTACCTATTGCTATTGCCTTCATGTAGTAAATATCTACAAAATAAATGTTATTATATTTATTTCTAATATTACTTACGTCTCTTGTTACAACTCGAATGTAAATTTAATGATGTGATACATAAGTATATCATTTTGTAGAAAACCGTATTGCCGTGACATAGTTTAAGGCGAAAGTAGGTATGTAATTCAATTCATTATGCACATTACGATTAATCATTTGATGTACATGTGTAACCTGCGGTTTGGTTGCAACCGGACCCCGCCCAGTGAATGAAGCGCAAAAAATATGTAGTTCTTTAGGAAACTATTACAAAACAAACTTGGTTAGCACGAAGAAAAAAGACCACAGTATGCGCCATTTACATGACTTACCTGCCTTAGGTAATTGGATCTATTAGTAAATTAAAAAAAAACCGCGAATCGTTTTGCACCGAATAATGTGAATACTAAACGTATAGGTAAACCTCCCTATTTAAAATTCCATACACTTTATACGTAATCGGATTAAGAATAATACCTTCGCAGTGTTACTTATACCAAACATTTGTCAGTCACTTCTGATTTCTATTAGATAGTCATTGTCAATCATATCTCCTATAATGGCTTCCGGTAACAAAATTGTATGCATTAGTTGTTTTTGTTGGCCCTTTCAAAGTACGCCGCATTAATTATAATGCTGTCTAAATTCCAGCGGAGCGGAAGTAATGTTCGAAATATATTATATTATGCCAGTATCTTAATAGTGAGCGTATTGTCAATGAACAATTTATACTTTTTGTGCTCGTGTTGTATACTGCTTTCTGAGCAAATGTTCTCACGGTATTTAGAAGGCGAGCATAATGAAGCAAGTTGGCTGTAATTAACACACGCAGGCGTATAAGTTTTATGTTTACTGGACATGTAACATTTGCATGAGTGATGGTCTGACATTTTACCTAAATTAGTCGTGTAGTTGACTAGAATATGACTTAGGATCTAGAAGAGTGGTCGTAACTAAATGGGCAGATGTCTTAAAGTCAAATACAAAAATTTTATTCATCATAAAGTACACGTATGCCCTGGACGAACGTGAAATAATACGGTACATCGGCTTTAGGCGCCCTTTTGGCTATGGTAGGCCGAGAGAAAAATTTTTTTTTGATTTTCGCAATTTTCTTGAGATGTTTTAAAATTACGCTAGGAAAACAAGACACTATAACTTGAAAAAAATTTAAAGGTTGTTATTTATGTAGTAAAATTTATTATATACTTTCATAAGTTTTAACTAAGTGTATGAAGAGAAATCTCTATTCTACATCGGATTAATCCATTAACGAGCGATAATCTGCATTATTAAGAGACTTAGTTCCTCTTCAAATACAAGTAGGTAAGTTGTTTGAAATATTTCGCAACTATGCTACAAGGATTAATTACGTATTCACAGGAATTAAGTTCGTGTTGATTTAATCCCATTACGCCTAAAATGAAGTACCTATTAGCTCACTTATTAACTTTTGTCTTATTTGGGTAGTGTTTTTTTATTTAAATTTAATTTGAATTATCTGCCGTTCATTTATACACCAACAGATGGCGTTAGCTTGCAAACTAAATATCAGAACAGTTATACCTACTTATCGACAGATGGCGGTAGTATGTTTACTTAATTAACCCTAGTACACATAAAACACAAAAATTACAGACGTAAAAAAATAATGCTGAAGTCTCATGTAATGATCAAGTACCTACGCAATGGGGTAACAAGTGGGTAATTTGCCGTGCATACAACGTGTAATCCACATGTAATCGCTCTTTGGATTGCAACTATAAAGCCTTAAAATAACGATTAGCGGTTTTAAATGTATAAGTATGATTGCCTCAGAACAAAAGTAAAACTGCTTCATACGCATTAAGATAAACAATTGCGACATTTGTCTTGTAATACATATTAAGGTAATGGACGTGAAAACCACGATATTGAGCTACAGAAATTATAAAGCTCTACCTACGTACCTATCTCTTAAAATATGAGTTAATAGTACATAAAGTCGGTGGAAAGAATAATGTGATTAAATACTTTGAATAACTTCACGACTTAAGTTTAATGATTTAAAAAAAATGATTTTCTGTTTGATGTGTTGAAACAATTGAATTATAGTCTTCTCAAAATCTCAGTCGTAGCTGGTGTTGATAGCATTGCCTTAGTGCCACTTAAGAACCGACAGTCACTTTAAGAAGAACTGCAAACATATTTTTAAGTAAAAATGCCATTGCGTGAACCAAAACTATTTATCCACTCAGCTGCAAACTGTTACAAATTATTATTGAAGAGAATTAGTTCGTTTTCAAGGTGTGTGTATAAAATCAGGTGAGATTAAATATTATAATTATTGTCCCAACTATTTGAGGTCGGCAACTTTTTGCTTAAAAAAACAAAAAAACTTAAAAGTTCTTGTGCAACGATTGTCGTCCTTAGCCTTAATTCGCTCACTCGTTAGTAGAGGGCGCCTTTGTCTACACGCTCCCATAGAAGACAATTGCATGAATAAATTGATGCGTTGTGACCACTTTTCGATTGCGGAAGAAATGGACGCAATACTGCTTTTGTACTGAAAAAATCCAAACTGGGAATATAGATATCTGTTCGGGAACAAAAATGTAAATTTCAAGTTATAATTTAAACTTCTGTCTCGCTTGGAATCGAACTTAGAACCCACCGAGTGGCCTGGCATTATCGTAGTATTTAATTCCTACATCACATAGCTCCAGATAAAAATATTGAACTTACAAAAAGGTTATTAAAATGGAAAGCGTACAAAAAAACTACGTGAACCGATAACCTATTGCAAAAGTAAAGGAAATAGGTTCGGACCTATTGTTAAAATTGATTTTGAATCGAGAACAATAACACGGGACCCAGTGCAATGGCTTGTAATCCGGCGTTCCTCGACGATTATAAAATACGACGGAACCTTGACATAACTCATTCCGTGCGCTTTCGTAACTCACGGTCACTATTCGATGTCAGTCGATAAGTTTTTGCAACTTATATGTTATATAATTAAACCATATGCATTAACTTGTCACACGTATATGGTTATGTGTATCAGACAGTTCATTCATTACGTTACAGGGCCGATATGTAAGTGAACTCTTGCTTAAATTTGCTCCAATTAAGCATTCGTCTGAACGCCACGCGTCCATAATCGTGTTACTCTGTATGTAAAAAGTGGCGCATAAATCGTAATACTAAGTTATGACCATTTTAATTCTAAGGCTAGCGTGAAATTGGTACCTATTTGTTATGTTCGGTTCTAATTGAGCTTACCTTTTTTGATTAGGCTATAAACTTTCCCATTCAGGTCAACAAGGCTGCGTTATACATTGTTATGTTGATAAAGGTTTTCCAAAAAAGTTAGACCTCCCATAATTGTCACCTCCATATAGCATTTGAGACGACATCACATGAGCTTGCCTTGTTCTGAAACCCTAAGCACGCCATTGGTGGCTAACACTATCAATAAATCTTCTGAAATAGTGAAAATTAAAAAATTTACCGAGGCCTAGCTAAAACTAACAATGGGATATTCGTTAAAATCAATCTCAATTTCTGTGTTGAAGTTTAGAAGAACAATTCCAGAGATCAATTACTCAGATTTCATGCACTGTTTCCAAATAAATTAGTAGGCTGGTACGTCGGTCCAGCCCCAGTCGTTTAGGCTAAGATACTACGGTAGAATAGTAAGTTCTGAAGTACAAACGCAGGTTGCTAAATAAGTCCATTGTCTGAGAGTAATTATATCGGGTAGGTTAATTCAGTAAATGTCATCATCGAGTCTTTACAGAGGGTACTGTCGAGGAAAGAAGTCCACGGTCGCCGTCACGCTACGCGATTGTGTCAACTCGTTTGGTATATACGTACCTATGTGATGATTTTTAACCGACTTAAAAAAAAGAAGGCGGTTCTCAATTCGATTGTATTTTTTTTTGTTTGTTAGCACATAACTTTGAGTCGGTAAAGGGATTTGAATGATTCATCTTTCATTTGAAAACTGAAGCTTCCCGTTTGGTCCCATTTTAATTTGGCCCCTTTGTGACAATGGCATCCATTAGAAAACGGTATTTTTCGTACCGCGAGTTATGATTATGTAACTGAGTAAAAGTTTCATCTCGAAAAAAATATTAAAAATAATAATTAGTTGACCCATTTTCCGTTGTTTACTATTTATTTTAATTTAAACAAAATATCTCAAATAATAGCAAAATGAAACAGAGAACCATTCTTATCAGTTTTCGCCAATGTTAAACCTACGCTTTACGAATGAGTCAGGTCAGAACCAATCAAATGAAACTAGAGAGGCGTAATCATGTAAACCTAGGTACCTATATCGGAAATTGTTAAGGTACTAGTATACATTTGCTAAGAACAAGGCGATTATTAGACGATTCGGATGTGACGGTGACGGTGAGACTTACAAAGAAAATAATAAATTTCATCAGGAGTGTAATCAGTAAGTAATGTAGGATTTAGATCTTTATCTGGTATTAATTTCATTCTCCATAGTAGACATACTTAGTGATTTAGTCACAAATATATTGAGAAATGAAAGCATTCTCTTTCAGTTCACATTTAGGCGCAAGAGTAACTATAGGCGGCATAGAGAACATATTGAACAAAAAAATGGATATAAATCTATAAATGTTATCATTTGGTTTTTGGAACACATTGTAAAAAAACCTAAAAAAAAGTTTTTAAAAGATTTGTGAAGTCCATCAACCCGTATTTGGCAAGTATGGTGGACACATTCTATACCCTGCCAAAAGAGGACACACATGCCCAGCAGTGGGTCATATAGGGGTTGATTACGACGAAGATAACAAAGGGAATAAATATTTGACACTTAATGAACCCCACCATCTATCCACGCATTTACAAGTACATTGTTATATCTCACCTCTCATTACTATATTATCGTACCCACACTATAATTTACTTCAAGACCGCCACGGAAATATAGTGACGTGAATTAATTTGAAGTCGACTTGCAAGTATCATGGTCGCAATTTCATAATAACTTTTTGCCTATCGGTTCATAAAACACAAACAAGTATTCGTAAATAGTTGACTGTGAAATTGGTATAACAATGTAATGACTCAAAGACATTAAGGCCAATAAATATGAGATTAATGTTATCCATTCCTTCCATTCGTCTTAAACTACATAGCAATTGGCCCTTGATTTTGTTGATGACTGTGACATAACTCTTAAAGCGTACATTACAATAAATTTTAGATATTAGATATAAATTTTAGATATATTATCACTTAAACCTATGAAATAAGTGAAATTTATAACGCTTTCTCCAATTATGGGGAGAGACCCGTAGCAAGCAAGCTATGCCATGACATAACATAAGTTAGAAAAGTATTCATTTCAAGCCAAGGAACTGAGAATGAGAAAAAACAACAGAAAATGTCCCTACACTATTTTAGTACGGAAATGAGTGTGTAAATTTTAAACATGTTTTGTTGAAAGGAAATAATATGTGATATTTACCAATCAGCATCAATATGCTTTGACCCTATGTTCAAGCCAATAAAATATTGTTCACGTTACAACAATCAGCCAATCGTAATTCAGTCGTACATGTCGCTATGAGCTTCATGGACAACAAGTTCTACCAAATACTAATCTATATACGATTTTTTATTTCTGTTCTCACAATTCTATAATTTTTAAGTGAAATACTCAAATCGCGTGTAAATTACTCCATCTCAAAACTTAGTTCTACTGATTGTCTTTGTTATGTTCTATGTTATTACAAAACTCATGTGCATGAGTACCTATTTCATTATATGCAATTAATAGTAACCAAACAATATGTTGAGAAAGAAGGTCGAACCGCGGAGGTCAGTTTTATTAAAGCACCTTAAATTACTCCGTTGGATTCCGTTGATTTGTCTTTGTTAGAATTTTCTTATGAGGTAATATTGTTATTAAAATAAATAAGAACTAATAAGAAGTTAGTTATTCCACAATGAACTGTGAAAACATAGCGTCATATATTTTGTGTGAACTACTATGAATTATATTATTGCCAATATACAAAAACATTCTTTACGGTCCGTCCTTTCGGTATATAAGTAAATCTTTTGAAACTGTGAGGAGAAATAATGGTAAATCAATATGACTATTGAATCCTGTCTACAACAGCCAATTACTTGATTCTGTATCGATAAAACAATGATCAATATTCAATACTAACACTTAAGTAAATTGACGTAAATTGCATTTAATGTCTACGCGTAATAATCAATTCGATAAAAGAATAAATTAAAGTTACATAAAAGCAAACATGTTGTGGTAATTAATATCTTACGATTTAATAGTTATTGACAAATTGAGTACGCAGGTACATCACACCTTGTTATGTATAGGTATAACTAATTAAGCAGATGATCTTGCAACAGTGGAATATTGAAAAATTGTTATAATATAGAATATATAAATAATTAAATTTCTATTAAATATATAGCAAATCGCAAAGCTGTGATATTAAGTTTACTCTTTTTAATTCCTTTGATGTAACTTAATCAAAGCTCACTGAGGCTTTGACTAGCCAAAATACATAGAAATAAATTAAGTTTATGCCATAATATTTAATTGTATTCCTCAGCAAGCCACGACAAAATCCACGTCAGAGAAGAAAATCTAAAGTTTAGATGTAGAGCTCATCAACCTAACGCTACACATCTAAATAAATAAATAAACGAAATAAAAACTTTTTTACTCATCATAAGGTATTTGTGTATACTCGATGACCGTCAAATAACATGAAGGCGCCCTTTTGGCTAAGGCGGACCGGGAGAAAAATACTGGCGGAAATAAAAACTCTCGGCACTCCTTTAAAATTAAGTGTAAAATTACTTTTGAAGTCTGTGTATAACATTTCATACAACCACGCACCAAGCATTACCCTCAATTTGATGTATGTAACTGGCAAAAAATTAGGCTAAGTCGTGTGCAGCAAGATCTCCAGCGGATACCATCGACACTCGCACTCAACACGCATGCACGACTCGGAAACGCATGTTGTAATTGCAGGATGAATAAAATTCGTCATCACTCCGCTAACGTAGTAATACCTATGTTCACTACATTAGATCATTAACTCTCCTTAGATACATTTTCACACAAAGTTATTACCTTCCACCTATAAATTTTCGGGCCACGTACCAAAATGTATGATGTGAAAGTTCTTCTTCAGTTTTCTCGGTACCACGGTGAAGCAAGTTCTTTGTCATGTTCTTGTTTTTCGGTTAGGAAGGTGCTGATACCAGAGACTTTTTAAGGCGACCATCTCTGTTCTCATGAGATTCTTAATCTCTTTTATTTTTTCGTTGTTTTCGTATTGTTCGTTCGTGATCTCTGAATATACTCGTACCTACCAACTTATCGAGTTGTTCGTGTTCAAAGAAATCATATTTTATTGCGTACATCTATAAATTAAGTTTTCATCTGAGCTATTTCGCAGATTCGCATAGGATGTGAACGATTTAATGAACTTGTTTTTATACTCATGCAAATTTGTAATGTTCATGAACGGAGTCTTGCAACATGTTTGTAAATGATGATTGATTCTGTAGTCCCACGTCGTAATGTTAGTGCAGTAGGGTTGCCACCTTGCCATTGCCAATGAGCAGTAAATTTTACATTGATAATGATGTTTCGATGTCATTTTAGTAATCAACGGGTTTTACTGAAAGCAAAGGGCACTTGTTAGAAAGAGAAATTATAGAAATATATAAGAAGATAAAGCGACATGTAATATTCCTTAAGTTGTTTTTTAAACGAGACGTATAAAGGTATTTGAGTTTAAACGCGTTCTTATCTAGATCCAACTACAAATATATTTATTCGTTAATTATTAACAATAAATCAAAATTAATAATCTGAGTATTTAGGTAAAAAATATGTTCGCGTCCGGTATCATGGGCCTGACCGGCTATCATCAATCACAGCGCGTACGCCGAATAAACGTCCTATTTTTCAAGTAGTTACCAATTTTGTTTTTCGTAACGCTGTAGTGGTTGCATCAGGGTACAATTGTTGGACTATTCGGTTGGTAGTCTTTTCTTTAGTGCTGGATGGCAATTAATATTACTTAACTTAGAATAATGAACGTTTCACACTTCAGTTGGCGCACGACGGCGCTAAGCTCCGGCTAAATACGGTATTTACATCTTATCACGTTACAACGTTGGTCTAGTCTCATTCAGATTACAGCTGGTATTAATTACAATATTGCTTGTATGAGTGAATATTTTAGCTCGTTCGCTTACGACTGGTACTTCCGCCGGGGTTTTGCAACATGATGTTGGTATGTGAGTGTATGAGAGTAATTGTGGGAATTAGTTATGATATCGTATGTATAATGTTATTAAAATATTTAAGGGGGCATAACATGAGGTTGGAACAGAGCCACAGGGGTATATAGCTCAGTGGAGTTAGTATTCAGTAAAGAATTCTGTTTTTGAGAACATGGCGGTGTATTAAAATAGGTTTTATGCTTTCATTGTTTTTGTTAATGTTATAATTTCAATTGAATAAAGGAGTTCGATTCCTGTGTGGAAATTAAAACAATGAATTTTTAATTTCTCTCTTTTAGTAGATAATGGTGAAAGTACCGTCGTGGGTGCTGAAATTTAATTTGGTGATATCTTTATGAAGCGTTAAACAAAAAACAGTTGAAAATACACCGAAGTTCAAACGTCATTACTAAGAAAAGACGCCTTACGTCTTAACTAACAAGAAAATCAACTTTGTTTAATGTATTATTAGAAAATAGGAAAGGAAAAGCGGAAGTTGCGTCATACGGCTGAATGCAAATTGGATTCGCCGACAGCTGGACGGATGTTGTCATCTTACAGCTATTGCACGTCGATCTAGAATTTAATTGCCTTAAGAGGGGTTACAAACCAAACGAGAGCAGTATACAGCATTACTAATAGCAAATTAAAGCATTATAAATTTTGTCAATAAAAAAACACGAAATTATGTAAAAATTTTACTAAAAATTATGATCTACCTATATTATTATAATAATATTATCCTCTTTATAATAGGTAGTTTTGTTATTGTTAGTTTAAAACTACTAGACCGATTTGAAAAATTCTTTTACTATTAGAATCCTACATGACTAGAATCCCTGACGAACATAGGCGTGTAAAAAAGTTGAAATTTTAAAAATTATTCTAATTTACACAAATTTTAACAAGCAAACTAATAAACCACTGAGATGAAAGTATTTGTCAAAGTTTTTTAATAGCATCAAGTTTCTTCGTATACATTAACACATATACATTACGTAAGGTTACTTAACAATACATTTCCGTTAACTATGAATTAATTAATTTATGAGCTCAAGGCGCTACAATGTTATCAGAATTTGCATCAATTCTTCGCAGACCTAAACGATAGAGTGTATCAAACGCATTAATTCTTCACACTTTCATGATAAGAATTTTAAGCTTTCTTTGAAAAGTCGGTACAGATAAAGTTTATGTTATCATCATATTAAAATTATCTTATATCGTATTAAAATCCTCCTTTTTTGAAGCGGTTACTAAAATAAACAATTATTTTTGAAATTCAATTCTACATTTAGCCGATTCAGAGGGTATGATAAAGTAATTGGTTATAAATGGAACACAAGTACTTTCTATTGTTTCATGTCTATTATTTGTAGTTAGGATAAAGTGGTTA
>DWQK01004700.1:0-10204 GCA_018231225.1 Noctuana stator
ATATTGTTATTCGTTGTTGAGGCGTTTTCATGTAAGGCGCGCGCTCATATTACTGTAGGTAGCGCGCCGCTACAAATCCATTCAGTAGTTTTTACGTGAAAGAGTAACAAACATATTTACAAACGTTCATAATATTAGTAGGATTTCTCCTTTACTGGCTCCGCTGATGTTCCTCGTAGATCCTCAATTAAAACCCTTCTATGTTTTTCATCGCCTATTTCCAGTTTTGACTCACATTCTTACATCGCATACAGTTAGGTTCTTGAATTCATTTCCACGCTTCTACTTAGAATGTAGTGAAATGTTCAAGAAACGTGTTAAATATTACTATTTCAATTGTACCTAAGTATTTTCATGAAACCCCTACAACTGATGTTAGTAAGGAAGGAACGTAACCCTACTCGTTTCGTGCATTAAGGCAAAACTTGTAAGCATATTTCTGAAGCAAGTTTTCTAGCGATTCCTTTAATACTTGTACCAAGCGCCAGTTTATTGTGTGTCGGTCGCGTCCTTGTCGAGATGTGTGTTACCGGTTGCCGGCTGGTGAAATTATGTAATTTGCGGTAACCGACCTATAGTAGGTACTCGCAGTGAGATTATTTATAAAAAATCTCGTCAGAATTATACATGCAATTTGGCGAGGCCAAAGAATTTGGTTGGAAAGTACCTATTCATTTATACTGACGACCCGTGAGGTGTAGTGGTTACCACGCCAGTCTACCATTCGAAGGGTCCCGGGTTTGATCTCCGGCGGGGTCAGAAATTTAAATGATAAATTTAGATTTCTGTTCTCGGTCGTGTTTGTGTCTTTGCCTTTGTGTGTGTCCATGGCACCCACGACACAGGGAATCCTAGTGTGGAGCTATGAGTGTGAAGCGTTATTAAGTTATTGGGTACTAGGTACCTAATTGGTTACTGTTAGTTTAAGGTCCGGTTGATATCCGATTGAGAAAATCTCGTGCCATTTCTTTTGGGATGCGTAAACTAAACATTAAATTGTCTCTATCAAGGTGAGTTACCAAAAAAATCCGCACGTTACACAGTTCGGATTTATTGCACTTTAAAACGCATGTAATAGGGCTGCTCGAAAAAAGTATTGTAGCAATTTAAAATGTGTCAAAAACCGTTGGCAATTTTATCACGCAATCAACATAGGTAGCAATTAACGGATATGCGTGGGTCCTCTAATACCATCGGCCCATTTGGGGCCTTTTGTTAAACCCCATTTTTTGCTCACACCCTAACAAAAGGAACCTTTTGTGTTGAACCCTGATATTTTACTGCTAGGGTTGTCGTTAGGGTGTTAGGGATATCGATAACTATCAATTTCTACCGTTAAAGAAAAGTATTGGAATATTTTAGAAGGAATACTAAGAGGGCGAAGTTTATGGACCGTGGAATGCATATTTATAGGTTAGATGTATTTTGTAAGAATATTTGTATCTGAAGGAACTTTCTAAGTAGAGTAATGGTTCAAGAGGAACTCTACATGTCTACTACTGTACTGTACGTCTCTCACAGATTAAAAATTACTAACATTGCTTTAATTCTATAATATGATATTCTGATCATACTATTTATATTGAAGAATTTGAGATTGTCAGAATAAATCAATAAATCAGACGACAATGTAAAGGCGCTACTTAAAGAATCAAATTACATCTAATTTATAACAGTTACTGTACCTAATACAAAAAATCGATAAGTTTCACCATTTTGTAGGCCTTCAAAAGTACTGGTCAGGATGTGTGTATATATAATATGCACTCGTATGCTTAACAACTTGTAAAAGAGTGATGAAAAAAGAATTAGTCATTTAATGGTGACAGTTTTATCGCGATGTCGTTCAAGGAAATAGTAGTTACTTTGTTAATGTCTTCGCCATTTAACTATTTAGTCAATGCTAGTGTCATTCCGCGGCTTTACTCGGTGAACTAGGTGTTATAATTAAGAAGCAATAAACATTAGCTGGATCTACACCGAAAAATGATCACTTTGAACTTTTGTGTGTCATTATTAAAATTTGTAGGATTGATAAATTAGGATTAATAAATTTGAGGTGATCGACGAGAAATCGCTGGTCATAGGAATTTAATACATATTTTTTTATCATTTTCAGTTTTGCTTATACATTTGTGTATACAAAAAAGATTAATAATAATAATCTTGCAATTGTAGAAGATTGATACTTATTGTTTGGTGTCTTATACACGAAATACTGTCTTTTCGTATACTAGTGACTTTGATCGATACTTTAGTTACATTTGAATATTGAATCATATTTTAAAAGTTATTCATTACTAGGTATCATTACTAGTTCTACAGCAAAGGAAAGTATGTGACTCTCCCACCTACGGGTATCCACTCAGAGATATGATAATGAAGCAAATCTCCAATGAAAATCCGTGAAATGGCACTGAATTGTTGATGTATGATGATCACTGTGGAGTAACAAACATACAAACTACTGATTTTCTATATTAGCCACCTAACTATAGTCAAAAACATGAAAAAGTCATTCCGCTTTAACGCTCATGACGGTTGAGAATGAGTAATTAAATAGACGTGTCACTCATAAAGAGAGTTTCATTTGTAATCCTGTTATTTTGTCGTCAACATTTTTCATACGAAGTGGTATTTACGTAATTGTACAATTTAAATGTGTCAAAGCGACGCTTTCGTGTAAATAGCTTGGTCATTTTACTGTTGTTTATTTGTAATGATATGAAGTGACGTTACATTACGTATGTTACGTTCTTTTTTTGTGTGTTATGTTTGTTCTTTAAATATGTATCTTTCGTTGGACTCTGGTGTCACAAACGCTGTGCGTATTTCTGTTGTCGCACAACTGAGCTCACGGAGTTATTAAAACATTGTCAATTAGGTTAAAAACAATCTTTGATAGACCTCCGGACTTAATGTCCCTCAAAAATTAGAAAAGATATGACTATTTACTATTAAATAATTTTATGTAACAGTTGATGTTACTGAGTGTAACATTTAGTTTTGGAACTTTCACGCTTCCTTTATTTATTTTTGGGTCGAGTTTTATATGTTTCAAATTTTATCGATACCCTGAGCTATCGATTACTGACGTCACTAAATCAATATTTTCGTCGTCCTTTGTTCGACAGTGCGCTTACGAGCGGTCGTTTGATGTATCATTTGCGCCGACATGTCTTTCGTCAGCACAACAGGTCTCGACAGGACAGTGCTTCAAAATAATAAAACCATTTCTTTTTTAAGTGTCTTAGCTTATTTTAAACTTTACACTTGGCTACCTAAGTATCTGCTAAGAATTTGACAAAGTTAGTTAAGTATAGGGGATATAACTACTCGTAAATTTGTAGCCCGATTTTGTAATGTACTCAAAAACTATGAAATCTTAACTTTGAAGTACCTTTGTTTGTTGTCAAATGCTGCTATGAACTGCGGCGATTATGTCTTGGACATTTAATTTCATGTTAAATATTGACGAAACAGAAAATTTACGCCATATTTACGTCTATTAGGTTTCCGTCTCGATTTGGCCATAGACGGCTTCTACGAAACGCCGAATATTATTATCAATGGAGCTATGAATGCCACCATTTCACTTTAAAGTTTAGACATTTTAATACCAATAAACTTATGAATCAAAGATTAGTAGAGCCAGCTACTGTTCCTCCTCAAAGCTTTCCGATGAAATGTGAACCATTCAACAGGTTTATATCACTTTGAATTTTAATGACATACTATCAAAAGTAATGAGTGATTCTGACTCAGAAATTATTAGACTTTATAGAGGAAGTTGTAGGAAGCGGCGTTCGCTGTCACGTAATAGGTAGGAGTATGTTATCATGAGTTTATTGACCTTTTTTATTGCTTCCTGTCTTACGGCATGTGTAATGTTCGTTCGGTTGTTGTAAATGTTTCGTAAAAAGGAAATCTTTGTATGAGAAATCGAGCAATGAATGCGATTCACTTTTAGGTCTTGCAGTAATCACTAGAGGCGCCACTTGTCGATATACTGGACCTTACTGAGGCGTTCCTTCAAGGGTAAAGGTACTCGGAACTAAAATTGATACTGTAAGAGTCTTACTTCTTATGCACTACACTACAGTGTATATCACAGGCAATTACAAAATATTTTTTATTTGCTATGCAATAAGCTCTGGTTTTTGCATAGCAAATAATTGTGAGACATTGTGGGACACATGGAACACACAAGCAAACAGAGGACAATTACCATGAACAGACAATCGCGGTCCATTTCCCGTGATGGCTTCACTGCAATCTCCTGTCGGTCTCCGCTATAACATGTTACTGAACCGTTTGAATTCTAGACCACGGAAGAAAGGCAAAACATCCTTCACCATTCACAAAACTTATACCAATTATACATTATACAATAAAATTTTTAGATATACCTACATATTCTTTCTAATAAAGGTCTTGGTCTATACCTATTTATTAACAATCAATAAAAATTATTTTAAGCAGAAATGAAAACGGATTTCAAGCTAAACAAGAAGAAACATCTTTAAAAGTTACAGTCTTCAATAACTTATTTTAAAGTTTCGGATCCAAATAATTAAATTAGTATAAATAACAGATCAGAAAATCGGTCAGGCATTCTCGAAAATTACACGTGACTCAACCAATCCGCATTGGAGCAGCATGGTGGAGTGTGCTCCAGGCCTTTCCTGCTTGTCGGGAGAGACCCGTGCCCAGCAGGGACATAAAAAGGGTTGAAGGCGTGAGTTAAAGCGTTTGTACTAATAAAAACATGAATGCACCCGTTAGTAGGTGCTTATAAAAAATATAAAGAGAACTTAATTTATGACGTCATATAGCGGCTAGGTTTGTGTGGGTATTCCCCACCTGACGTGAAAGTTACTCGTGTTCCTGCAATGTGATCATATATCGTCTCGTCCCGTAAACTTTTGCGAGCATTTCAGCATCGAAGCAGCTCGCACGAGGCTGCGAGCGTTCGCTAACTTCAGGAGAAACTTTGTAAATACGTTAGGTTCCACTGTTTCTCAGTTGATTTTGTAGTTCAGTATTTGTCAGGACGGTATTGATTTTTACAATTTTTTTTCAGTTTCCTCTTGGATTCCTTTATGTTTGTTTTTCACGCTTTTTGGGTACCTTTTTAGGTACATATTGAAAAAACGGATTAAATGTTGTAGTAGAACGCGGTCCGTACGTTATTGATTTTTACACTTTATTTTAATTTGGTGCGTGGATTCTATAGTTCGATTTTCAGGGTAACTACCATGGACATATTAAAAAAACGGACTGGATGTCGTAGTAGGACGCAGTGAAGCACAACAATTAACAAATAACGTTCATACATGATGGTCGTACCTTTGTTTATACATATTGCGAAAACGACGTCTATAGGGCTATTAAATACCGTCCTAAAACGCGTTCTCAACTAACATAGATAACTTGACAAAGCCCTTTAAATGCCACGAACCATTAGCTTAAGGCTCTTGTCGCAGCGCGTGCGAGAAAATAATAATAATCTTCTTCTTGAAGTACCGCTCATTCTATAAAGGTTTCTCCCAGCAGACTCGCAGAATTTATAAGCATTCGTTCTTATCTCAACACTCGCTCTTATCTCAACTCACATACAGAAAGAAAATAAAACTTAGTGTCCTATATATAACATTGGTTGTGCTTAATGTGTCGAAAAATGTACGTGAATGATTGACGACCCATGTGGTGTAGTGGTTACCACGCCAGCCTACCACTCGAAGGGTCCCAGGTTCGATCCCCAGCGGGGTAGAAATTTAAATGATGAATTTAGATTTCTGTTCTCGGTCGGTTTGTGTTGTCTTTGTATGTATCAATGGCACCCACGACACATGGACTTCCTGAGTGGAGCCGTGAGTGTGAAGCATAAAAAAAATTCTCGTTTATCGATAACGGTAGAACCAGACCCTGAAACAGCGAGAGCATAACTATTATGCCCCGGCATTGTCTTCAAGATACACCCCTTGAACCCGCCCGGTGAAATGGGTCATTAATAATTATAACCCTTAGCTTTACTAAATAATAACTATATTATCCCAGTACTTAAGTACTTGTGCCAGTTTGTATTTCTATTGTTAATGGAGTGAGGTGGAAATGGTTTAAATTGTAGCACTGTGGGTACTTGCTGCAAGAAAATGTATCCATGGGCTTCATAATCATAACTGTTTTTACCGGAAGTCATTAAAGCTTTATGGGAGAATGTGAATGCACGTTGTGATAAGCGATCTTGTTAGTCCTAAAGCATCTTGATAATGGGACTTTGGTATCATTGAATTCGAATGTGAATGAATCACAACAAATATGTCTGTACGTCTATTGTGTGTTATCGACACTTCAGAAGATCTGTAGTAAGATCTGTAGCTAATTACTCAATGTAAGTAGATAACTTTAAGGACAAGATGCAAAATCATTGCACAAAATTAAAATTTTTATTCATCATAGCTGTGCCCCGCGGTTTCACCAGCTATAAGAATTTCAACGTAACGTTTGATAGCCTATAGCCTTCCATGATAAATGGACTATCTCACACTAAAATAATTTTTCAAATCGGTCCAATAGTTTCTGAGATACGCGCGTTTAAACAAGCAAACACTTCAGCTTTATATTATTAGTATAGATAATATATTTGTATACACTTGATGAACGTTAAATAATACGGTACATCGGCGTTAAGCGCCCTTTTGGCTAAGGTAGGCCGGGAGAACATAGCCCAAGGAAAAAAACTTTCGGCACTTCTTTAAAATCAAGTATACCTACATTTCTCCAAATCTCACATTCTACTATTCAATTATTACAACTGGAACTTGGTTTAAGTAGTTTGGTAACACTATTATACTAGTAACAGCAAAGTAAGGCCAAAGTGTGTATTAACACCCCATAACAGCACATTACGGCTAGAACGCAATTTCCAAAACATTGAACTGTTATAGCGTCGTCAGGAAGGAAATGTCCACTGCCCAAGAGACAGGGGATAAGGAATTTGGTATTCTGAAGATGTATCGACATTGCAGTAGGTATATACCTAGGCTTGATCAGTAGTTGCCTGCGGCCGATTTCTTCTTTCTTGCGGCCCGTAGTTGTTTAAGAAATAAGTCCTAATATTCGTTTCTTTTTCTATATTGTGTGGATGGAATTTGTTGTCTCATCTCATTTGCTTAGTTCTGCTATTTATAATATTACTACCTGGTGTAAAAATTAAATCTAAGAATTGTGATTTTGCTGCATATAAGTACCCTGTTAAGGAAAATTTTCAGTCAGGACGTATAACAAATAAGATTCCATAATCCCCTAGGAGAGCAACAGAACAAAGAATCTAGTGATGCGAAACCAGATATCATTGATCTCGAGTTTCCATCCTATCGAGCAGTCACACGTCGATTACAAGAGCATCGACATATCGAGCTGATCGTCCCTAGAGGCCGGAATAAATCAAGGGCCGACACCTCGGATCCCTTAAATAAGTGCGCCTTGGGGTGTGAAATATCGAGTGCGCTCGCGAAGACGCGCAGTGCTATGAAGTATTATAGTGCCAGGGGAGATGGAGGGATGTCACTTGAATATTAGTTACTTTTTTTGTCAACCTATCATGCATGTCATCTGAGCCCTTATTCGCTATGTCACACAAGATTCCTAAGCAATAACGTGTGCGGTTAAAACTTAAACGTGGTTTCGAAACGCGCCACGCCATCAAAAGTATATAATATACTACATGATGTGACGCGTCAATTATGCAATGTCACAATCATTATATGCGCGCCGCGTTACGTTTTTTTAATGTCATAGTGAATTGGGGCCTTGATGTTAATAGGTTACTATAACGCAATGACTACCACGTCCTAAATGTGTGTAATAACCACACAACTGTTGCCACGGCAAACATTTTAAAAACCAGCAAAATCAATAATTCCAAAGCTACTAAAAGCGTCCATTGCGATTCACATCACGTTCCGGAAGCATCACGTACGAAACGCAACGTTCAGTTGAAAGAATCTCATTCTTCACCCCACTTCGCCCCACTCACTCTCAGTAACCCTACCTAACCCGTCATCCTTACTCTGAAGTTGCTCAAAACGAGTTAGCAAACAATCATTCCTGAATCACACTCCACGGGTAATACCCTTACACCCCACCATACCCCACCTCACCCCACCTCACCCCTCAGGCTACTCCTGTACCCCTGTTTTATATTTGAACTTCTTAAAAAACTTTCAGGTGTCTCCATTGTCTACCCTTATCAGCACCTATCTCCGATTGTTGATCTTTTACCTCTATCATTACCATAACCATCATCCCATCGCTACCGTTCCAACACTGTCCCACTGCTGGACACAATTCTTCTCTTAAATATGAGAAAGGTTTAGGCCATAGTCTACCCTACCTAAGTGGGCATTGATCGTGGACTTTATATGCCTTCTGAAAACTTCATACCTATAAAGCATTAAAGCATGCATGTTTTTTACAAGAAGAGGTTTCCTTTACCAAAATGGAAATAAATAGTAATACGCACATAGAATGGAAAATTAAGTACCTACTGCTTGTAGATTTCGAATCTGGACTCAGAGGGTTGGTAGGCCATAAGTTAGCTAACATTGCTCTTAATTTTGATGATGATAACAGTTCCACTCTTTACTCGGATCTCTTCTTACAACCATGAAGGGCTGGACAGAAATTTTGAAACTACATAATTATAACCGTATTAGTAGAGTAACTGATGCGGATAAAGTCCCAAAAATTATTTTTCTCGATGAGCAGGATTTCCCTAACCAGAGCTTACGAAGGGGCTAATTAAATTACACTAGGTACCCAATCAGAGTGCACTTGTGGGTTACCTTTTTCTATTCCGTGGTTTGGGTCTATATCTCGTAGTCTTCTTCTAACTTATACAGATACTTTGAAATAAGTAACCTTAATTTTTTCGAAGTTTGCATCCAAATTCCTGCAAGTCACAGTCTGATTTTGAAAGATAATTAGGCTTTTAATTTTTAGGTCATCTGAAAGTGTTCAAGCATTTCAGTTTTCAGACGAAAAGTAGGTTTCATTCTACTGCAGTGCTTTCTGTCCGATTATAGAACGATTTGTTGGTCATGCACACTTTTGCATACAAATTCTTTTCATTTTTCCTTTATTTAACACAATAAATTTGCCGTTTTGTTTAGCTTTTGTTTTACTTTTGTGGCTTGATTGTTATCTTCTTATATATTTTTATGTAAGAAATAGTATTGTAAATAATGTATGAAAAATATAAAAAAATATATTTTCTCATAAAATATTTATTCCACCAGGATCAGGTAGGCAGGATCAGGTACACATCATATTTTATATTATTATTAGTATATTGAGGATCTACTGGAATTGCTGGTTCTAAATAAACATCCCCAAAACACTGGAATCCATGCAATTTAAGCTAAGTGAAACCAAAAATAAAAACAATCGACTCTCAAACAGTCTTCCAAAGTTCAGCGACCTTTTCAGAAAACAAAGCAAGTAACAGATGCACTAAACGATTCCCTACAGCGTCGCGATCTTAGAATTGTATTTACTTTAAACACTAGAATACGATTCACGCTCCATACATTACGCGGCACGTCCACAGCGCCAACAGTTTTAGATGTGAAAATTCGATTGTGCCACCTCTGTTTTATTCGCTAGACTATTTTTGATGCTGGAATTGTGCATTTGAGGGAGACGGGTGACTCAATTTTAACACGTTTTCAAAAAGGGTTCATTGATTTCAGGAGTATATAATATTCAAAATCAAAATCAAATATTTTTTATTCATCATAAGGTAATAATATATGTTACACTGGATGAACGTTAAATCGGATAGATAATAGACGGAATATTAATTAATATTAATGGAACGAACTGAGACCAATCTGTATATTCAAGGTTCCAACGATTTCACTTATACTTCTAGGAAAAGAACCTAGAACCTTTTGAATGGACAATACCAATAGGCCATACCGACCGTCGAAATTGTCGAAATTAATTCATAATCAGTGAAAACATATAATAATTCCTGATACAAAAATCTATACTGCCATTAACAGTGACAATCCACTAATTATTCGTGAAATGAGAATCTCGGTGTGTGTCCCCGGAATGTCTCCTCAGCACATTGCTACGAGATAATTAGCCTCCACTTCGGCTAGGAATAGCGGAGCGCATATGCTATGCCCGGAAT
>DWQK01004701.1:0-10204 GCA_018231225.1 Noctuana stator
CTTGATATCAAATATGGTCTTAATTCAAATTTTACTAGTCAATATGAAGAAAGATTGTTGCTTAATAAACTCTTCAAAAACAGTTAGGAAATGCTGGGGGTTCGTTCACAAAACTGTTCTACAGAAACAGTTTTGTGAACGAACCGTACCGAGCTTGGTACCCGCTCAAAAAAATACGCGCAATCATAGCAAACTTGGGTCATAAACAAATGTTAGAAATACCTTCTTTTTTGTCATTTAATACATTGATATAGACTGAGCCAATCCCCCGTGTACCTTTACGACGAAATACGGCCACACTTGCTGACGTCCTTCTCAAGATTACTCCCACTTTCCACACAGGCCAAGCTACCACTTTGCAGAGGCGTGCCTAAAGTTTTAAAACAAATAAAATATAAATTCATGCATGTTACACATCACTAACTGGTAAGAAGCGTAGGTACATTATTTACTACTGGTAAAGTCTGCAACAGGATACATTTTGCGTTCAGATGTGATTTAAAACATAGTTTAGTGTTAGCGACACGAATGCTCCGAGTAACTATTGGTGTTTCTTTGAGTTCTACTTGCTAGATACAAAGTTTCCAGGGTGAATGGGAGCGACGGGTTCACCCTCAAAACTTTCTTCCCTTACTCAGACAAATTACTTACGAAGACAATAAAACCCAACAGATTAAGGCTTGAGCAGATTACACTTAGAGCTTTGGGCATTTATTGTTACCCTGATTGATTCATAAAATGAAATTTATTCATCCGCACCAGTTTGTATGCGATCGAATCCGTTATATACTTATTTAATAGTGTTATGAATAATTGCCGCGTCTCAACCGAGTGGTTAATTTTAGGCCACTCATTCCGCAGATTTAGGTTAAATTCCGGCTCGCTTCCCTATATTTCGTGTTCAATATTAATTGCAACTTTTTACAATGAAGAAAAACTTTATATAGAAGATCGAGACGCAAAAAAACGTTAATTTAAATTTATCACTAATAAGAGTCAGTGAAATTTAACAGCTGAGCTTTTTGAAGAACCGTAGATGAATTAGTTATTTATATAGAAGCTTAAATATAAACAGCACCAAATAAACACTGTTACAGCCTTCACGGTAGTTGTCTTTTGCCGACAAATATTAAGTACAAACAGTTGATTATGAAATGTGCAAAACCTTTCATTAACAATTTAGAAGCAAAGTAAGAAAATATTGCTTACATGTACAGATAGCAATCAAACGAAATTTTACAGTTTACAACAATCTGCTGGCAGTGCTGGCACATTCTGGCCGCATCGCTCTATCGATATCAATATCAATACATACAGGGCTATGCGTTTCCGTGATTGCATCGACGTTAGAGCGTGACTCACATAAGCAGCAGCAATAAATTCCCGGCCGACGCCGACGGTTCTCTATTACATATGTAACTGGTTCCTATATCGATTTATGTAAACTGAAACGTGTATCACCGTAGAACTATTTCATCGTTTCCCGATTTCTTTTAAACACTTACATGTAATATACCTATAATAATGTAATCTAGCAGATAAGTCCGTACGTGCTCTGAGCGGGATTCTGAGTTGTATTCGGAGAACTGCGTAAGATTTCCGCAGTATATATGTAACTTCAACTACAAGTAACTTCAATAACCTGTGGAATTGATAACCTCCTGTTTTGACGTCGGATAAAAACATTAACAAGTCTGAACATATTAGGGATAAAAGTGTTAAAGGAGTGACATGAATTTATTTTACATTTCCTCGGACACGATTATTCTTACGATTACAGTTGTTCCACAGTAGCGCTTTCAATTTTACGGATAAAGCACGAATCTTGGCCGAAATGCCTATGAAATAGAAAAAAAAACCTATGTAGGTTTGGCGGCGGAGGCGGCGATGCGACGCGGCGAGGGCAGTGCTCCGGAGGCCATTGTCGCTGGCCAGCGGCGTGTGTCGGGCAGCGGACCACGAAATCGCTCCCAGCCGGCACCGCGCACTGCCTTCCAATAATCTACCATACAAATTTTGGTCACCGTCTTTTAAATATTCCTCTATAAAAATAAGGTAGTCGTTCCGGTTTTCGTGACCAGCTAAACCATGACATTTGTATGGTTCTCGTTTCGACTTTATCTTCTATTATTTTTATCGTTATATTTGTCCGATTTTCTTGATATCTTCTTACTGTTGTTGCATATCTGTGTATTGTTCTCACTATTATGGAAATGTTTATTTAAAGTTAAGCATACGTATTATTATGTTGGTACCAAAATTCGGTGATAACAGCTATTATGAATGTGATATAAGTGAGATCTACAACCCACACCTTTATGACTCATTTACTTAACTTTTTTTACGCACTGCAAAATGAAGATATACCTAATTAAACCTTACTCTGTGGTGCAGCTTCCTGGTATCTTGACATACCTGAGCACTGAACGGAAAAATTCCTTTGTTATTATTCTCGTCATAGATATGTCGTTAAAGTTTGTCGGAGCTTTGTAAGCCGATGGAAAATTTTAATAAATATAAATAATCTATATCTTATCTACCTACATTTTTAATAAATCTCCAGTAGTAGGTACATTTCATTTAATTTTATCTCTATTGTTTTTGTCACTTTTGTATTTTAGAATAAAATAATATTTTTCAATCCAAAAAAAAATTTAAAAATATTCACATCGGCCCTAAATAGTTGCGTGTCAATGTAAACAAATGATACCTATATCTAAATGTATTTTTTTCTAAGTCAAATCAGAGTCTTTAGCAATAATTAACTTGTTAATTAATCAGAAAAATCAAATAATTATTTAGGAGGTTTCTATTCAAACGTGATCGAGTAAGTGCCAGTGCCACTTGTTATAAATTCGTGCTTGGTTTTATTAACGAGCTTTACTAGGCTAGAACCCAATTTGCTTGGTGAGAATCGCGGTGAAAAATTTAGCAAACAAAAGATCGATGCCTTCGATTTTCAGCCGTAAATCAAAATTTCTGATGCGTTTAACATGTGCTCTGTATTATTAAAGAATTAGCGAGAATAAATTCACCAACCTTTATATAGGTAGGTATATTATAATTTGCTTTTAAAAGGCATGATAATGAGATGGCATAGCATATGAGATAATATATATTAATTGTAATTCATAACAAAACTACCTATAAACAGCAATAATAAGTACCTACCTAGTATTTAAAGAAACTTTCCAGGTAAGTATTTTCTTAAGGACTTAATGCTTAATAGAAATGGAGTACCAAAATACTATTCTTCTATAATATTTTGTACAGAGAGCAAAAGCAATAACTTTGGTAGTAGAAACACATTAAAATACGAGCTCACTGAGATTGTTATTTGAGGAAAACTGGAGATATCGATGAACCGTAGTGGAAACTTAACATCAGTACTCCGATCACGAATATTTTCAAATTCATATATTTTCCGTGATAGAGTAAATACTAAAATATTGTGTACATACATATTCCCATTATATGGAATTTTTAATAGCGCTCTGTACTCGTATGTGCCTACTTACGTAATTATGAGTAAGTATTCTAAGCCGCTATTGGGTGGCAAGTTTCACGTTATAGAAAATATCTCGTATTCTCATAAGTAAATACATCATAACATGTTGCTTTATAGACTATTAATGTATAAAACGTATAATCGTTAAAATATTCTTAGCAAGCTAAGGTCAAAATACTGGAACGCTAGGAATTAAAGAAAATAAAAATGTTTACTCGTTATCATCAACCGCTTTGAATATGGAAACGTGGTGTAATTTTTAAATCGCGCGATTCATCGAAAGAGGAAAATTAATAAAAAACTGGAAAGGGTCGACTTATTGGAGTCATTCATTCCCGGATCATCCTATTATTACTCCTAAAATTCTCAGAAAAAAGGAAAAAGGGATCATAACAGAATTTATTTTATATATCGTCAGAATGTAAAGCGCGAACAGAAAAGTCTGAGGAAGGTGCAGAAAATTATTTTCGAGGGTGACCATCAAACAACTTACCGTTCGCTACAGAAAGTTGGAGTAACATAAAAGAAGTTTTATGGACCGATAAAGACCTTTTGATGGGTATACTCCAGAAACGAGACTTCGTACTTTCGGATAGCGCGCTGCAAATAATTCCAACAACTGAAAATGTATTTTCATCCCTCTGTAAAGTACCCGTCCGTAGCTATTAAATAGATTAAAATGAGCAGTAATAGCCTAGTAGTTGGACTTCTCATCTTCACACCGATTTTGAGAATTTATGAAGAACAGGTTTTATCACGATGTTTTCCATCATCGGTACAGCTAATCACGATATATGATCAATACCTACATTTAAAACTATTTAGGAGCTTACAAAGTCAGTTTAATAGACTGCACTGAATAATTCTCCAATAATTGCACATGACTGTTTTCCGACAAAACATACATTTTGTGCTGGTTATTTGAGAAACTTGTCGCTTTTCTTACTATGGCTTACGTGTTCCATTGTTGTGATAAAAATTTGCAACGCGAAGGTTCTTTTACATATGAAGTTAATGAAGCTATTACACGATACTTGTACCACGTCAGGTTAAAAGGTTAGTTTTTGCATACATTAGCACAGAAGGGAAGGGCGTTCTAGATCGTAAAATATTGTGTCCGTCGGTTGTAGACTCTACCATACTATATGCTGTAGGTAGACAACAGTTAGATAAACCATTAAAAGCGAATACAAAGCGTAATCACCATTCTTAAGTTTCATTTAGTCAGTTAGTCAGAACTAATATAAAACATAGAAACCTAAAAAAATACATATAATACATAATAATATAATCACTTAATCACAGAATACACGCAAATTTTGGTCATGTTTTGTTTCATTCGATTGAAACGGAAAAACTGTTATATTGTATGTACAGTTATAAAGAAAATCATTAATAATTAAATGTTACCACATAATAGAATAAAGGCAACGAAACTATTACTCAATACTATGAACTTTTTGAAGTCCAATATCGAATTTCAAGTATCTGCTTGTCTGGATCACACTTCAGTGAGCGAACCGTGGTCATTTCGCGTAAAATTAAATTGTTCTTGCATCAGAGTAGAGTTTGGAAGAATTTAGAACAATTGAAATCAGTTTTAATATAATATAGTTTTATATTACGAGTAGGCATATTTTAAATTTCAAATTACTATTTATCATTTAGAGTAAGTATTAAACATACATACAAAATACATACAAAATATTAATGTCAACAAAATGTGTACATATTTAATATATTTTAGAAACAACCAAGTTTTCATAACTTCGAGTCGACATCAATTAACAATGAATCATGCTTCTACTATTAGACGACACTCCTTATATTTCAACGTTTCAACCTTTTAACTATAGTAACCTGCAATAAGGATGTATTACGTTAGATAAATTTGTACAAAAATGCATAGATTTTACTTCGCTTTTCGCCTTTAGTAACGTCGTTTTCTTTGTAAAAATTCTTACGTATGCATGAGATATTTTATATTCAATTCGATCTATTATTGCATGTGTCCGTGAGTCCGGCCTGGTATGCATAAGTAAATTGTTATCGATCTGCCAACCTTTCGTGAACCTTGTTTGAAGCAAAAAAAGAAGCGATTAGAGTTGCCAGCTTTGATTTCTTAATTTAAGGACTTAAGCTTGCTTACCTACAGAAAATAAATTATATGCCCTAAACAAACATACCAAAAAACCTAATTCTAATACACCTGTGCGTAATGACGACAAAATTAGTACCTACATGAAATCTTAGCTCTTCACACTCTTGGCTTTATGTCAAAAAACACAATGCAGTAAGATAAAAAAGGACAGCACCTGAATGTTGTTTTTTACGGTATGTTAGACCACCTCAACTGTTAAATTAGATATTCCAAAAACGCAACTTTGTCCGGTGCGAATTACTACGAATGGGCACCCAGGCGACATGGTTACCGTTTGCAACCCTTAAAAGCGCCGCTTGCGTGACGTTGTAAGATCCTTATTTTGATTAGTGTTGCGTGGGCACTACGCCCATGACGCCATTCATCAAACGATTCACGCTGATGTTTACTTTACGACTATATCGGGGTTTTTCATTTTTACTGATACAAACTCAATTCAAAACACTGAATGTCTTCCATGCTATTCCAGCGCGCTGCTGTAAACTGTAAAAGATACCGCGTAGGGTAATTTTATTTTTACAGTTCCGCACTAAACTTTACTGCTCGTGTGACACAATATAAACGTTTATAACGTTCATTTCTTCGCATTATTATGTCGTTTAACGTCTTTAGAGAGATTAGTGCGATAAAATCCGAGAGACGTATTTCGGTTTAGGTAACATTAACTGAAACGGCTTATATGTTCACATTATTCAAACTACATTATTACCTTGTTTCTACAACACATGTTTGCACTATTTGGTATCAACAAGAACAAGTGTTGTACACTAAACTCAGTAAACAGTAGTAGTATTCCAAGAAATTGTAAGACATAAAAAATAATAATTTAGCCATACATATCTACTGCGCATGGATAATCAGATTTTTGTAGCGTAGATACTGGAATTGTAATTATATTGAAAGCTAAAAGATTATACTGCTACACAATATTTTAAATAAACAACGTTACATTGTACCTAAAGAACTTTTAAGATGAATATTAGAAGCTGTACATAATTCCCCAGTTGATACTTGCTCCAACAATACTTTATAAACTGCAAAAGGCAAAGGGTCTTTTTAAGCGCTTTGTAGCGGAATTGCCTACCTTTGTTTTAAAACATTACGGCCGCATCTATTACGCAACTCGCGGGAAAACCATAAAGAGGGTAGTTAGATAAATAGATTGCTAGACGCCAGGAGGGCGCGCGCTTCTAAACTACCGTTTAATATAGAATGATGTTCTGAAGAATCAACAGTTACTTTTATACTCTTTATCGTGACCCGCTTACAGAATAAATATTATTCTGAACTGGCGCACAGCCGTTCCTTTGATCTGCTAGGAGAAAAAATAGCGATTGCTCTTTGAAAATTATTTGAATTTTTAAGCTCGTGGTCATTCATTGGTGGATGGATTTTGTGACTATTATTAAAAATTTGTCCAGATATACTTTAATAGTAAATTACTCAACTTATTACTGTCTTTGATTACGAAAATTGGGTCATTTGTTTGGTCGAATGTACCCAAACCCAAAAACCTTTATTCTCGATCCGATGCGGTTTTGTAATATACAAAACTTTTGTACCATTTTCTCCCCATTAGATGCTGCGGAGAGCTTTGTTCCAGAGAAACAGCTTTCATGAACATTAAAACTCTCCCGTCCACTCATAATCACAATTGCTGAAAATATACGATATTTCTGAACAAATTAAAATAATATATCGCAATGCAAGCACTTACTTCAAAATTTACTTTACTTATATAAATTACTGTAATCGCTGCTTTAGTACGATTAACTAGCAAGTTATTTATTAATATATTTGTTAAGTCTTTGCAAACAATAATTGGAGATTAAGTTTGACCGTACTGCAATTGCTTAAATACTTAAAGGTCTAAATAAATAATAAAGGAATAAAGCATCTGTATTAATGAATCCCTAATTAAATGAAGCGTAATTGAAAATAGCTAATAAATCACCCAGTATAGCTCCAATGACGACAATACCGTAAATCTCGATGATATAGAGATCAACTAGCAGCCTTGTTTCGTTGTCATCGCCCCAACTTTGAAACAAAGGGAATAATCGGAACGATTCCGCAAACCGAGCACAACTATTGTCACGAATTCGCCCCGAAATTCTGAACGGAAGAGGGAAACCGAGATTATAAGATTTTATTAAACTTGCATAGAAATGGCGGCTTTATTTCAATTAAGTTAGTGGGGCTGAGATTAAAGCAAACTTTCTAAGTATCTAAACAGACTGTATTGAAATGAAAATTTATTTAAATAAAAATGTCGTTTATAAAAATTTTGTCGACTTCATAAAGAAATTAATTACTGAAAATAATGAAACAATTTTTTGGGGGTCACTAGCATTTATACATTTGATGGGTAGTTTTATTAATGTACCCGTAGCAGCCCGTTACACTTTTACACCAATCTTGAAAAGTACTGAAACGATTTTGATGAAATTTGCAGTTTTTCCATGTTGAAGTAAATAAAGAAAGAATGTTCAAAATTTGATTATTCGTTTCATAGAAATGCATAGAGAAACAAACAAATACATCCATACTTTAGGTCTATAGAAATTTTAAATACTTTCGTGAATTCCTACTTAATAATGATTTTTAGGAGAAAGGATTTACTCGTAAAAAGTGAGTCGCTCCCATCGATTGGTACTAAGCGTAGGTACGGGTTGGTTGTACGGAGTAGGCCGATATCTAGAGCGTCGACGTCGGCCCACCACTCGCGAGCAATCTGTTTACGTAACAGCCCCCGTTATGCTCGAAGAGGGTTCCCGTAGTAGACGTTAAACATATTGCCTCATAAATCGTAAGAATCCCAGCCAACGCTATACATCTGTACCAGTGTCGATTTGACTACGCTTTCTTTAGGATTCCGTGTTATTGAGAGATTTCTTAAATAAGCTAACAATAACATTTTCGTTTCATCTTTCACTGCTATGGGTTATTGCCTACTTACTGGCTGTTAGATACAATTTTTCTTCAATATAAAAATAATTTAATCTGATATTCAATAGCAAACTGGACTTGTACATTAGACCTTCAAAAATAGGAAGCCGAATCAAAACATTATTCTTGGCGGGGGATCGTACAACTTAATTCTAATAAAGTATCTTACCATTAGTTCATAACCAACCTACGAGTATACCATTGAAGTATTTTGTTACCTGGAGTTAAATATCGCAGGTATTTTGATAAAGGTAACATTATCTTGAGTTTTAATTGGGCGCCCAACTACCTATTCTCAAACTAGGTTAAACTTGGTTTTATTTTTATGAGTAAGTTATTTCAAGATAAGACATCTACACGAACATACTGACATGCCTTATATCACAAGCTTTACAACTGTTACGAAATTGCCTTTGTTTTTCATGAATTACGAAATACTTCTAGTACTTCTCGTTTACAAATTCAACTCCGCTTAAGTTTTCTTTTGCGCATCATCTCTTCGAAGTGTTTTCATTCACTTACCGAAATTCGTTTTAATACGGAAGCTTTTTAAGGTACAAGTAATGGTTTTTGAATAATGCAATCATGTTAAAAATTTACTAGTTGACATTAAATTATTCAAAGTATAATTATAATAAATAAAGAACCGTTACTTGCTATATTTACGTTGTATTCCTTCATGAGATCATGTTGATTTATAGCAAGTTTGTACCTATACGGAGATAGACTGAATGGAGTAAACTTTGACGATAAAACATTTACTTAGTAAAGTGAGTAAGTCTGCTTTACTTATATGGTTATAAAAAATACGTATTACAGATACAGAAGTAAACAACAGAATTAGTAGAACGTAAAGTAGGAATTGTCCAGAACAACAAGCCTATATAAATAAAATATTTTATTACTTGTGAATACAATGCTGCAATGGAATAATGAAGCACGGAAATAATCAAGGCCTTTCAAAAGCCCAGTTGACGCGAGAGCAAAAGTTTCGCAATATTCAGGTGGGGTTAGAGGCGGGCTAAGAACCGGATACATGCTGAAGTTACATGAATAAACAACATAGTTATACGAATATAAATATGAATACTACTCTGTATTACGTATTTTAGCCCCCGACGCTAAAAGAGGCTTGTCATAAGTTTGACGTGATTATCGTGTATCTATCTGTAGTCTGTGGCATCGTAGCACCGAAACTAATGAACTTACTTTTTTGCATTTTTTTGTTTGGATACAATTATATACCTACCTCTTCATGTATTTTGTGTTTATCAACTCTCGCTAAATGGACTTTAAACAACTACTATTATTGAAATATTATACGGAGGAGGTAGGTACTATCTAAGCGCTTTATTCTTCTGTAATTTCAATTAGGTTAATTAAACGGTAAGTACATAACCGTTTCATGTAAACTTCATGCAAAAAACATTTTTGATTAAGTATTATTGGAACGGATCGGATCAGTGTTCCAGCTTAAGAATGCTATATGGCTATTTTTAATTTAAAAATACAGAAAACAAACTGATTTATAAATATGTTGTATTTGTACATCGCTTATCGTTTTGGTATTATGAAATTATGATGAC
>DWQK01004702.1:0-10204 GCA_018231225.1 Noctuana stator
AGAATTAGTTTAAAATTAAGAATACTAAGTAATACTGTTAATTGCCAATCTATCGCCTGAGAATACTGTTTCATCTCTACACGGCTAAGCCTCAAAACAAAATATTATTATGCATCAATACGAAATGTCTCGAAAGATTCAAAGTGCAAGGACGTCTTTTTTGTGAGTTTTTTTGCTACCACAACCGTCGGATGCTTCAGATATTTAAAGAGGCAGATTAGGTACGACTAGCGCACGTGCGGACCGTTATGAAACGAAGAAAAAAAAACAATTTATGACACGATGATTTGGGCACGTATGGGGTGCCGAGGATAGCCTATTACGTATTTATAAACACTATACATATGTTTGGTTCAACGAGAAACGAATATCAAAGTAACCAACATCCAGTTAAAACGCCGAGTAACGCTGTTTAAACGGTGCTATTAAACGTTTTACGGCGTTAAAAATGTATTTAGCTACAAACGCTTAATGATAGTGTTTCTGTACGCAACTGCGCGCGTGGCTGTAAAATGGCGTCCTAGTTGCTTTTACAGGAAAAGTGTATTAACAAATTTTTACAGCGTCGTCCTAAATTGCAGAAATGGACGCGAGTTATGAAAGTACGAGTAACAAATATTTAATATTTCACATAAATTGTAATAACCTTAATAATCGTATCGTATTTTATACGTACAAAATGAACTCGTATGTTAATTGTTAACTGTAGCTTTGTATTACCACCACGGTTAAGAATTTAGGAGATGAGTTATAGCCTAGAAAGTTTATGTATTTTAATCTACGTGCATCCATGACACACTCGACAAACCTTACAGCGCCTTTGAATGTGAAGTGTTTGATTATTTATTAATGGAAGGGTGACTTAATGCAGACACCAGACATTTTTAGTGGTTCGAAGTCAGTGAAATATTCGCATATTATGCTTCACTCTACTCTTGTAAATTCTTTTAAATACTTTTCTTCTTCCCTTTCTCCATTCTTCTATTCGAATCTTTATATGACACGGATACGAAATTGTAAATGAATATATTAAATTGTAAATGAATATATTAAATTGTAAATGAATATATTGTTATCATGGACCTATTGAGATCTTATATAATATTTAACCTAACTTAATCTTACGCTATCTAAAAGTGGGAAAAAGATATACACTCACCATTTCCTTCTTCAAGTAGACCAGCTGCGATTCAAGGTCAGTGGGAGGGTTCTCCGGGTTAGGCGTTGAGCTCTCCACCTCGGGCTCGCATTCCGTGAAACCGCTAAGGCTCTTCGGGAGCGGAGGCAGCCCCTGGAGAGACATCGTGCTGATGGCGCGGAACTGCTTACGAAGTCTGTGGACAAGTTTGGATTCGGTGTTAGTAATTTTAAATGAAGGCAGAATTTGATTTCACATACAGATTTGATAACGGGTCTGAGTGCTAGCGTGCACCCTTCATTTTTCAGTTATATACCTGTACAATTTTATTGTACACAACTATGTATTTCAATGTATGATTATCACTTCGATGGAAAACATTGTGAGGAAATAGCACAGCTTGCATTGCTTGTGTGAATGGGAACAGACACACAATTACAATAACATTAAAAACTGTTTATGTAAACAAAACTTTATTAAAAATATATTACATTGCTCCTCTGTAATAAATTACGTAACATTAATTAAAACAGTAGTAGGTAACAACATTGTTTTGAAATTTGAATTTTCTTTTACGTAATCGACTTTTCGTTTCACTCCTCACGCTTGTAAGTAATAACTGATGTAAAATGATGTAATATTTTATGCACCTTTGTAATAAAAAAATAACATAACGACCTAGAAAAGATGGGCCGAGCCCGACTACAATGAAACCGGGTTTAAGTTTCCGCCGACCTTTCAGCTCTTAAACTACCGGTTTGACATACGACCACTAACTAAACACACACGATGTTAACTATATTTGAAAGATAAGCCACAGTTCGGAACGATACGCAAATAGAAGTATTTAGGAGAGATGTCTAGAAGCTGTGAGTTGGTTTTCTAGCTAAATAAAACTTACTACTATAAATTCTAACCTTGATTTCAGGTCATCATCCAGAATATACGCGTAAGCTTGATCGTCATCAGTGTTCCCACTGGTCACCGAGGACATGGCGTAATTTTGTTCTTCTGAGTCCTCAGAATCGCAATTGCCGTTCTTTTCGTAGGAGTCACTCGAAGCCATATTTTCGGGAACACTCGATTGGGACCGCATAGACTGCAGTTCGTAAATCAACATCTCATGATTATTCATGTCCTTCATGAATTCAATCTCGGGCGAGTCATTACCGTTGATCGTTATCAACGATCCCTTACCTTTATCTATTACCGTATGGGCTTCATCTTTATTATTGTTTCTGCTTGCGAGTATTTCTGAAATAAGCATCTCAGTCACTCGGGACGTTTTCCTGTCCAAGGAGTTGTTATTTTTATTTACAGTTTCATCCCGTTTGCAACTATCAACCATGTGTTGTGTATGAGAAAGGTTATTGACTTGTTTAGACGGGCTATTTCGTAATCTGTCATCGAATTCTTGAACTTCCTCCACGGTAGCGTAAGGCGCCTCGTGAGCCGCACTTCGCGTGGGTTTGGCGTCTATCGGCAATGAATACGGGCTCACTTCCGGCGAACGTTTTTCTGTACATCGGTCTATCGAATTTTTACGTACTGGCAAAGGTTTCATTGGCTTTAACTTAGGTTTTGGCGATAACGGTGGCGGCGGAGCCTTTCGTAGCGGAAATGTTTTTTCAGCAAAACTTGACGACTTAGTCACCTTACATTTAGAATCCTGATCTAGTTTATTCGATGTCGATAGCGATCGCACTAAAATTTGCTTACATGTTTTGACTGCCTTAGAATTGAGCGATTCGTTGGACTTCTTATAAGATGCCGGTCCATGTAACGAGCTACTGTCACTTGAACTTCTTCGGGAATTTTGTCCACTGGATTTCCTCTCGTCCGAGGACGAACTTCGGTCACTGATGACATCTTTTATGAACGACTTTACGCGTGCTAAGCCATTTTGTCTGGATGACACTACAGGTGGGCTCGTTGCCGAACTTCTTTCCAAAGTTTTAGATTTCGCAGTCCGACCGGGTTCCTGTTTGGATAGAGTTCGAGATTTGGTCAACGAGGCCTTCGAATCTGCCACAGCCTTTCTGGTCTTGGCGAGCGCCTCAGCCACCATGCTTTGGCTGGGCCGTGGAGGTACAGGTGGCGGGCCCTTGAGTTTGTTAGTATTCATGGGGTGCGCGTTAGTCTGTACCATCAGCATTCTTGAGCAAGGAGTCACTGCTACAATACTATAACACGAACACTATAGTATAATGAGCGGGATCACCGGCATCACGTAAGTCACGACACTCGCGAGTGCTGCGCGCGGTCCACACGTCCGCCCCCGCCCGAGCGCTACGATGACTGCGGCGTATACGAATTATTACGAATACGAGTCTACCTACACTCTACGCCACGACCAGTCTCTTGTAGGGCTGTCGATCGTCGGCGCCGTACTTCATCGTTATCAAACTTGGCGCTTAATGATTTATTTCATTAAGATATTTTGCTCTGTAACTATTTGGTAATTTTACATAAAGTGACTTACATCATAACATGGAAGCAATGCTTCCTTGATGACACCTTTTAATCACGTAGTAGATGTCTGTTAGTCCTGCTTGGACAGAACTTTACTTTTGGTTAGCTCGCTCACCTTTAGTGGCGATACCATTTTAGACAATTCTAAAACTGTTTACCTAAAACGGTCAATGACTATAAAACTACTTTTACAAGAGCAAAAATTTTACTTTGTGGTAAAGTTGCCCACCGTATGTATGCTCACCGTTCTCGACACCGGACACCACGACCCTGCCATGCTTAAAAACCATTTTATCGTCACTATTGCGTATTTTCCACTTATTGTGCCGCACGCCGCAAACCCAACAATAGGTTGACCCACACTTAATGAAAGCTATTGTTTTATTTTACAAGGGGGCAAAAGTGCACGCAGTTTCTTTATATTAAACCTCTAATGAAATTTTGCTACCTCAGGTCATACATTTTGTATTGACGCCTTTAGGGATTAAGTCGGTGAGCTTTATAACAGCCACTATGCTAATTTGACATTGAAAGGATCCCGATATAGGTTCCATAATTATCAAACTCACTGTTAGGCTTGCTCTCTGGTATGAAAAGGATTTATTCCTCTATGGTGGCTAAGTGTGGGTTGATGAATTTTACATCATGCCTTTGGAGAAAGATAAAGAGAACTTTTAGGCGAGCAGGATTCTTTAATTTATACAGTAATTGGTTGTGGGGAGACCCATGCCCAGTAGTGAGCCACAAAAAAGGGTTACCGACATCCAGGCATAAGCTATTGATAAATTTAAAAACTAACACTTTTGCAAGACTAACTGTAAACTTCAGAAGTAGTTTAGCTAACTAATATGAATAGACTTGAGAAAGTGTTTATCTATGAGAAGGCATGCAACACTGGCTACCTGAATGCATGCTAAGCTAAAACATTGCATGCATCCATTGTTCTATCTGTACTTTTACAAGCAGTAGTGACCCATTGTTTTAAAATGAATGACATGTAACAGTAATATTAGTAAGCAGGAAGTGCAAAGTTTATAGATTTTTATCTTCTCATTTTTTTTTATAGCTTAAACTGTTACTTATTAAATAAACGGACAGTCATTAAATCATCAGTATAAAATAATACAGTTTTGTGCCTGTCAGACTTTAATTAGCATGTAGCATATTGTAGAGGTTAATGTTTGTCTCAATAATGTCAGGTTTATTTGTTATAATTTTGATATACCCACTGTCACTCATACCGAAGAATTAAGATGAGCGAGCTTACAAAGTTTGCTCGGAGGGGGTTGGTAACCGTTGGTAATGTTGGTAACTTTGAAGCCAATGTATGGACTATGTATGAAGACTTGCTTCATGGACCACCACGAAGACTACCACTTACTTGTGACAAGACTACCACTTACTTTGTGTTTCAATTGGGGAGAGCAATTTGCTGTCGGACAAACTATATTAGGCAACAAACTAATTTAGGCAACCATCTTAGTCCTCGAATTGCGATGCAGCCATTATGACCTCAGATAAAACTTCTCTGTTTGAGTTTAGACAACCACATTTACTATGATATGACTACTTAACATCGGGTAGCTTATATGCTTGTTAGTTTACTTCAATCCTAAAAGTAAGATAAACGCACATACTTACATCACTTATTGTTGAACTTCCAATCCTGTCTGCACATAGGACACTGTTGCTGCGGTTGCGAGTGCAGCCACTTCACGATGCAGTGGATGTGGAAGCAGTGGGAGCAGGCGCCCCACACGAGCGGGCAGTCGTCGCCAGGCAACTTGCAGTCAGGACAGCAGCTGTCGAACGGCATACGGCAAATGCCGCAGTTGTCGTCGTTTGCCACCCAACGCCAAGTAGCAACTCCAGTCCAACCTTAAATATTACACCAATAATATTTTAATATCATGAAACTCATTTAAACACACGAAAAAACCGACAGTCCTTACTTTTCACTGTAACCTTCATAGCATCACTTCACGGCTTTTTATACTTTAAGCTCTTTGTGTATTGTTTAGTATAGGTATGTCAAACGGAATATACGATAATGCAGTATTGACAAATTGGTAAATATATATGGATAAAGTAAGTCTTATTATAAAATCAACCACACCGAGCAAAATCATAAAGGCTATTCGCGAATTTCGCGAACCCAACGATTAATTGATTTTGAATGATATTTGTTTTGTTTTTTGAAGTTATTTTTGATAGTTTGACGTCCATTGATAATTGATATTGACACTGACAGTGACACTAAAAGATACAGTTTACTAACAGACAAAAAGAGTGTTCCAGATGGCGCTCATAACGATCAAACTATAAACGGTCTGTCGTTACGTCTTGTCCCGCTTGGCCACAGACTACGTAATTAAAATATATTATATATTATATCGTAAATACGTTCGCGACAACTTTAATGTAGTGTATACTATTTACATAATAATAATAATATATTATTATTTATAAAATTATACAATTATGGCATGTGCCATGGCAATTGGGGCATAAAATGGCAGCGGAGAGGGCTACACGGCTACGACTACGAGTCTCAGAGACTCATTAAATTTTAAGGTTGCATATTTTATGGATTTTTATTTGCCCTATGTACATTATTTTAAGGAGTTTTGACAAACATACTTATTCGAAAACCTGGACCTACTACCTAGTACTAATACCTACTAGTTTTTCTTGTAGTTGGCATGGTAGAGCTTTAAGCGAGCTTTTAAATATCAACTTTTGTTACAAAAAGTTACAATCTAATTTTCCGAAAGAACTACAATTTATTACTACAACAAATAAGTTGCGTTGTTTAAAACTAAAACGAAAAAAATACAGCCATTACGAAAGTACATATATCCGAATATAGTACCGACGATTACAGTCTCCTGTTAATTTTAAATCCGTAAAAAGAATCAATGCTGGATAAAACAGACGATGCTTCAATCGCATAGTTAGAGTGGGTGACCCGGATCCGGGCTGCTTGTTGTAGGGTAACTACAAGATTAACTTATTCAAAGACACGTGCGTTCTGAATGAACTCCTCAGCAAGGGGTCTCTTAACATAGTAAAATGTAGGTACCTATGTACATGCATTAAAATAATAATTTATTTATAAGAGTGGAATACGCACAAAAGCTACCGAATAATACAGAAAGTATAGGTACCTACAACTCATACTAGAAAATATTGTTAGCAATTGAGTTCTTACGTACCTCTATTGTCTTCAGTATTCTCCTTAAAATAAGTTGATGTAAAGACAATTTTTGATTAGGATCGTCCTTACTTGATTCAGTTCTGTGCGACACCACGTATGAATGCCAAGATTGACTCTTGAGTCTTGAATGAAAATGAAAAATGATTTATTTCGTAGATCGTGATGGCCTTTCTATTACACAGTCCAAACTATGACGTCAGAAGTCTTTTCATTTACGATGACTCAAGGGACTATCCTAGACCTCAAGAGTTGCAATGACCACTTTACATCAATCTCGGCTATTACGCTTCTTTGATATTTATTTTGCAAAAAATATATATAAGAAAAAACATGTTCGTAAGTGGTTGGTTAGTTTCAAACTCATGTGGATTAGTTAGAAGATATTCGCTATTCGAAATTCCAACTCAAGTGTTATATTATGTAAGAAGCGCCTGATTAAAATAATTAGCATTATCTTGCTTTGAGTAGTTCATAAATTAAATAATTAAGATTGAGGTAGTAAAAACTATGCGCTTACTTCAGGTAAATACTGTAGGAAATACTCATTTAATGTATGAAATTATCTATAAGTCAAGTAGCCAATTGTTACTGTATTACATTTGTAATAGAAAACCAACAAAAACGCAGGAATTTAGCCCTAAGCACCCCGAAGAATTCAGATGACTAATTCCGTTACCCTCTTTTGTATAAATGGGTGCAAGCATATGTGTTTCCATCGATTGGTCAGGGGCGGTGTGCCGCGTGGCTCGCCGTCCGATCATTAACCCAGTTGCGGGGCGCTAGGCGGCGCGGTCGGCCGCCGGCCTCGCCAGCCAGTCCACGATGCAACTGCCCGAAACGCCACCGCCACCACTCGCTCCTCTGTGGGACCGCGTACTTCGCGCTCGCGCTCTACCTCCAGACCTTGACGTACAAGTCCTCTACGTCGCTATTCGAGACAGGCTCACACATCCCGAATGGGAGGTGAGACTCCATGCGCTCAGGGTCCTCGCTGATCTTCTACCCCTCTCCGGAAACGCACTGTCCTTTCCTTTCGATCAAGTGATAGACAACCTGGGACACAACTCTCCTAACGTTAGAAAAGCAGCGCTGGATGCGCTTAAGGTTTTTTGCTCCCACTGTGAAGACTCAGAATGCGCTGCTCGATCTATTTTAGACAAGTGTTCTTATAATAACATAAGACCACATTCAGCAGATTTTGATATGAAAGTGAATGTTATTACCGGATTAATATTGTCTATTCCGTCCGTAATGGCCATATTGAAAAGGAGATATCGTGATCTTGACCTATTACCAATTTTTAAAGTTTTAGGTGATAAACTATTTGACTCTATACACAGAGACGTAGCATTACGTTCTCTGATGAAACTTCGTAGAATTTGTTCACCCCGTGATTATATGTTGCTTTTTTCGAGATTAGATTCAAAAGTGCAAGATAAATTTCGTTTGCTGTGTGAATTGTACGACGAAGATTCTCTTGACGTATACTACGCTCCAAGAAAGACCTATTACCGTGATAATGAAGAACAGCAAATGGTTAAAATCAATCAGGTTTTTAATGGTAAAGTTACAGCTCCATTATTGTTGTCAACAGATACTTCTTCGGATGATTCGTATAACATGCCATTTAATGCAAATAACTTTGCAAAGGTGATTATTGAAACCGAAATTAAGTTTGACTCAGATACAGCAATAACTATGACTGTCTTGGAACAAAATGAAACGGAATCTGAAAAGAATACAGGGAGTGACGACGATGGAGACAATTCTGATCAATATGTTTTAAAGTACAGCGATGGTGAATCAGAGGAAGATTCAGATGTAGTTGTAAAGAAAGTGCGGTTTGGTGGCGAAAGCGTAAAAATTCGGACTCCAGATAGTGAGAATCTTTTAACTAGCGAAGACGATAATAATCAATATGCACCCAAACATCTTGGAAAACCTAACATAGAAGAGGCTTTGCCCGAGACTCCTTCAATTGTGGGAAAGCTTAATGAGATAAAAAGGGAAGCAATGGAAAGAGAATCTAAAACAAAGTCAACGAAAAAAAGCGGGATTCCCCTTCCAGTCATTCATAACAAATCCCGTACGCAACAAGTGACGACATACAACAACGTCAAATTAAAATCAAAGTCGCTGAGTGAGTTGTACGATTATTTTAATAACAAAAATGATGGAGAAAGTAAGCCCAAGGCGAGTTCAGGATTTGCTTTAACCTTGACGGAGGTAAAGTCGCCTGAGAAAGTGCCAAGCCCTGTTGAACCACATAGGGAAGTAGAAGTGTTACACAATTTACAACGTAGTCCAACTGTTTCTCCACGACGTCAGCAAACACCAGTACAGATAGAGAGAGATCGGTAAGTGTTAGTTTTAAAATAAATTTTACGTGATAGTCGCGTGATAGTCCAGTGGTCAGAATTAAATCTTTTACTCGAGATGTCGGTGATCGAATCCCAGCGGCACACACCAATGACTTTTTTTAATTTATATGCGATGAAAGCAATTAATACAAATAAATTATGTACAGTCACTTTTCTGTGTAACAAAAGACAATTTTCCTCAAATTACATACAATACTATTTTTAAAATTGGAGGTTATTCTAGCCTTTGTTATAAAAACGAAATAAAAAACAAAAACAGGCTTAGCAAGTTATTTATTGTAGGTATCTACGATTGACCCAATTATGAAATGTAATTTCATATTTAGGGGCGGCTTTAAGAAAGGAAATACCCGTGTTCAGGTGCAAGAACCCTGTTTGTATTGTCAGTACAAATAATGGGAGAAAAAAGTAATCTATGTTCATTTCAAAACCCTTAAGTAACTCTATATGAAATTTCATCACAATCAGTTCAGTGGTTTGGCCGTGATGACGTCACAGACAGGCAGACACAGACAATTACTTTCGCATTTAAAATATTATAATATTAGTAAGTATGAACAGTACGTGCATAATTTTTAACCAGGTTCGTGCTGGACTTAGTGGCATCAACGAACTATAATACCAACTTGCTGTCGCCGCGACCGCCATCACCTCTACGAGCTCACTACGGCTGGGAAGAGCTCGGTATCGTGCCAAAGCACGTCTCTGACCAGCTGCACAATACGGTACGTTAACTTTAGCCAGATTTTATACAACACGAGAGCGAATTTCGCCATAGACCTTCTTAGGAAGCGTAGAAGAGAAGCGAGGAATAGACAAAATGTTGCCAGCCTTACAAAAGTAATTTGGTACTTTCTACAAATCTATACTAATATATAAAGCTGAAGAGTTTGTTTGTTTGTTTGAACACGTTAATATCTGGAACTGCAAATCGGATTTGAAAAATTCTTTTTGTGTCTGATAGCTACATTAATGAGGAAGGTTATAGGCTATCAA